>BQNB010067438.1:5417-34200 GCA_026074375.1 Tanacetum coccineum | reverse complement strand
AATACACAAACCTTTTCCGTTAATATGAAACCCTTTAGATGACATAAAATTTGAGACCACTCTCCCCCCCCCTTAAATAATGACCCGTTTTCTATTAAAAGAACTGTAGTCATTGATTGAGTGTTAAGTTTTATGTATAAATCCCAATCTGATTGATTTCCAAACAACCCATTTTCCACCGTGTTAAACCCGAATAATTTTGAAGAATCAGTTAAAGGTTGAGTATGTCGAGGGTGACTCTTCGTGATTATGAACTTGTTGTGCAGCATAATTGATGGGTGGTTAGGAAGACTTTTTCTCAAAGTATTCTTCGTACATTGGACCAAACAAATTATCCAAATATTCTTTAGACGAAGTATTCATGGATTATGTTGATGAATCATCATTTATAAAACGTTGTGAAACGGGTTCTAAACAGTCATGTTTAGAAGCCATAGCTGTGAGCTCATCAAATTTGACATGGATGGTGTCCATAATCTTTTTGGTACGGTGATTATATATTCGAAACCCTCTAGATGTTTCTGAATATCCAATAAAGATACCAATGTCTGCTTTAGGTTTTATCTTTTCAAGGTCATCTCGATCATTTGTTGGATAACATAAGGAACCAAACACATGAAAATACTCCACATTTGGTTTTCTGTCGCGAAGAAGTTCGTATGGAGTTTTGTTGTGCCTTGTATGAATTATTGATCGATTTTGGGTAAAGCAAGCGGTGGAAACTGCCTCGGCCTAAAGAAATTCAAGTAATCTAGAAAAGATAAGCATTATGCGTACAACCTCTACAAGAGTACGATTGCGTCGTTCAACAACACCATTTTGTTGAGGCGTTCGAGCAGTTGATAATTGTTGCATAATACCTAACTTTTCATAATGAGCCTTAAGAGTTGCATTCTTAAACTCAGTGCCATTGTCAGTTAGAATCTTGTGAATTTTGGCGTCGTAATTCAACTGAACTTGTGCAATGAACTTCTTTATTATCTCTGGGGTCTCATCTTTTGTGTGAAGAAAATATACCCATATGAATCAAGAATAATCATCAACAATTACAAGAATATACGTCTTTCCATTGATCGATGCAACCCTTATTGGTCCGCATAAATCCATATGAAGCAATTCCAACTTGGAATGAGAACTTGGAACCAATTTAGGTGGATGAGAAGCTTTCTTGCTCTTTCCTCGATCACATACAGAACATAAGTGATCTTTATCATATTTGAATTTTGGAAGACCATAAACCAGGTCATGTTTGGTAAGATCGTTTATGGTACCGAAATTAAGATGTGAAAGTTGTTAGTGCCATAACCATGACTTTGTCGAGGTGGCTTTGGACATAAGACAAACAGGTGAAGAAGCAGCCATATCGGAAATAGAGATGGTATACAAATTGGATTCATGATCTCCTATAAGCAGATCATCTCTTTTGAAATTTCGCACATAGTATGTTTTTAAACAAAAAGCAACTTCTAGATCACCGTCACAGAATTGTCCGACACTAAAGAGATTATGTCCTAGGCCTTCAACATAATATACATGACAAATAGTGATGTTGCCTTGTACATAATCGCCATAGCCTGTGATTGCTGCAAAATGATTGTTCCCAAAGCGGACGGTGCCCGTGAATTTCTCAACGAAATTTTTCAGTAGTGATGAGGTACTCGTCATATGCTTTGAACAACCACTATCAACAATCCACAGAACGATTTGGACAACCTGCAACACATGAAGATACTATACATGGACAAGTGGACAATTTGACTACCCATTTTTTAACAGAACCTGATGTTTTAATAGTGGATCTATTATGATTATCATGCAGAGACGTTTTAACAGGTGACCAACCAAAGTTTGGCTGTAATTCGTACCACTTTTGCCACATTCTACTATTTGAATTTTGTTCTTTATGTAGTTGCTAAGTGAAGTAACTCGCAAATTAAAAGCACTAGAAACCTTATTTTTGGCACTTAAGGGCGTGACAGCAGCAATCTTAGTTTTGGAAACTACAGGAGTAGTATCTAAGGACTTAGATTGAGCTATCTTAACAGAAAACCTAGTCTTTGAAACTACAAGAGTAGTATCTTTAAACGTAGATTTTACTATTCTAGGAGTAGTGAATAAGGCTCTTCTAACATTCGAATGCACATTAAATTTATATTTCGCAAGACAATTATCATGACATGGGATAAGCACATTTTTAGCACAAGTAACACACAATACATTTTTCGCTATAAGAGCATTTTTGATATCATCATTAGTTACAAACTTTTTGTCTAAAGCAACATTCTTAGATTCAACATCTGGTTTGTTATGTGACCTATTAGAAACTTCTACTTTCTCTAATAAATCTTTAGTGTTGGATAAGACACTATTCTTAAACGATTAATCTCTAGCCAATGACCTTTTAACACTAGAAGAAGCTCTTAGTCTATAGAAGATAAAACACTCTTACCTTTGTTTGTTTATGTGTTTTGAGATTAAAACACTCTTAGCTTTCGGTTGGTACTTTGCCTACGCTCCTCCCTCTGTGCTCCCCTTTTAACCTTTGTACATTCCCTGTGCTCATAGACCATTTTTGTTTGGATTACCAACAGTTTGTTAGTTTGTTAGAGTGTAAAGTCTTGTAAAGTGACTGTTTTTTACAAGACATAGTTTAATCTTCTGTTTAATAGGAGCAACATTTCTCTTTTGAAAAGCTTAGTTTTTTTACCGGTGTGACATAAAGAAAATCTTGATAGCTCTCTCTCGCGATCTTTGACTAATACTTAGTATTTACAGACTGACCTCTTTCTCATTTTTAGTTTAGCTTTTTCCTCGAAATTGGTATAACAAAAGATCTTGATTTTGAGCACGAACATCCGCGTAGGCATATGTCTTTTGATTAACATTCTCAATCAAACATCATTGATTTCCCCTTGAGTTTGAGTTCGTGTCCTTTTGAATTGAATCAAAAAGTTTTTGATATTATGTTTTGACATTTTCTCGTTCTTTTATCAAAGATTGTACTTGAAATTCTAAAGACACGTTCTCACTCTCAAGCTTTTTCATTTTTGATATCCAAGAGGTCTCGCAAACGTTTTTTAAAGAAGATTCACATTTGCATCTTTCTTTTTAATGTTTCAATTGGAATTAAAAATCGAGACTTTGTTTTTGACATCTTGGAACATCATTTTCATAAATGTTTATTCGTTTTTGCATTCCCTTTTGGATTTCAATGGAGTCCCTTTGTATTTTCTCAATTTCATCTTGCATGTTATTGTCTACACATTCATGAGACAATAACACACAACATTCGATTTCATTCTTGAGTTTTTCTTCCAAGAGTTGATCTTTCAAAAGTTCATTTTGTTTCCATGTTTCACTAAGATCATTTTCTGTTGATTAAAAAAAATCTTTCATTTCTTTTATATCTCTTAAAAATCATTTTTGAAAGATTTCAAAATGCAAATGCAACTCATGAAGAATTGGTTTCACTTCTTTTTGACAAAAGTTAGTTAACCGTATTTCTTCTAGAGAGGTGTAGAAAATGCTTTCTCGTTTGGAATTCTTTTGTAAAAGCTCAAACAATGTTGTAAAGACATTTTCCATCTTATTCAAATCCACTAGCATTGGATTTTCACTTGACATTGAATTAACATGGGGGTGGGGTGGGGGGGGGAGTGGATTTTTGTCTCATAAGAAGAAACAGGTGCAACTAGCAAATGAAGAATTTACAGAAAAGATAAAAAGAAGATTTAAAATAAAGTTTGTTTCATTAAAATTTCAATATATGTGGAACAAAAACTTCGTAAAGATCAATTTTAACTTTTTGAAATCAATTGTACACACGTTTGATTTTCTCAATAGCAATTGAATTATTTCATTTTGTTTTCATTTTGATTTGACTCTTAGAAGCATCAACAAGCATGTCATCAAATAACTCTAACATTCCCAATAAGTCCTTTTTTGAATCATCCAAGCAAGAAGCATCATATAATTTTGGATTCTGAGAAATTAGAGTATAAGGATTTGCGTACCCCAAACCATGTTTTAATTATGAATCAAAAAATGACATTAGTTTTGACCCAAGCATAAACATTCCTTTTAAGGAGTTACCAATTTTAACACTGTATGGGTTTTGTCTTTTTGTTTTAGGATTTTAGGTTTGCATTTGATTCTAACCCTAACATCTGTTAGGGTTCTCGGTATTGAAGATTTTTGTTATCTTCTTGTTTAGGGTATCAAATAAGGTCTACTAGTGGGTTGTTGATTGGTGTGCGGGCTGCTAAATAGGGCATAAATTTTTGAGTCAAAAAGGGAGTAGGGTGGGGAGAGGTGTCAAGGAGAAGGATCTTAATAGGAATAAAAAGAATACCTCCTCAGGTATTGGTATGTCTATGGATTTAGAAGATACTATGAATGATGATACTCTAGTTGGTGTTGCATTTGCCGTTCAGGAGGGTGTAACACCATCTGTGGTTGACATGACGGTTGAGATGGAAATGCAAAACTCTTTAGACGATACTACTATTCCTACTCTTTTCCACCATTATCTAAGCCGGTTACTTCTTCGGCTGGTAATACCCCTGGTAAGTCTTTATATGCTAATATAACTAGTAAACCAAATGGGAAGAAAGTGAATGTTCGTACTTTGTTTACACCTGGGGGTAATGGGATTGATGTGGTTGTTATGGTGTATTCTATCCGTGCTATTAGTGAATGATTTGCTAATACAGCCTATGGGTTTTTTCTTGGGAAAGAAGGTGGCATACCCTGTTGTTGCTAACTATGTTAGGAATACTTAGGGTAAATATGGTCTTGTTCGCTCGATGTTCAGCTCGTCTACCGGATTATTCTCCTTTCAATTTAGCTTCATTGATAGATTGGATGCTATGCTTGAGAATGGTCCATGTTTTATCTAGAATAACCCGCTTATCTTGAAGAAATGGAATCCGAATAAGAACATATTGAAGGAAGATGTTAGTACTATTCCAGTTTGGGTTAAACTCCATGGTGTACCTGTTACGACCTTCAGCGAGGATGGATTGAGTGCCATTGCTACTAAACTTGGTACTCCTCTCATGCTTGACTCTTATACATCTGATATGTGCATGCAATCTTAGGGTAGGTCAAGTTATCCTAGAGTTATGATTGAGTTTTGAGCTGATGTGGAGTTGAAAGATAGCATTGTCGTGGCTATGCCTAAAATTACTAGGGAGGGCCATTACACATGCAATGTCCGAGTTGAGTATGAGTAGAAACCTCCTAGGTGTTTGTCTTGTAAGGCTTTTGGACATATTCATGAGGAATGTCCGAAGAATACAGATGCTGGTGAGAAGAAGACTGTGAAGAAGCCTAGTCAAACTTCTCGAGGTGTTTCAATTGGTCTAAAAATAGGCTTTAAACCTTAAAATGAATATCGACATGTTCCCAAAAAGCCTAATGCTAGTTCTAGTGGTAATAAAAAGAAAGGTGTGGAACCTACTATTGAGGTTAGTAATTCAAATCCATTTGATGTTCTTAATTTGGTCGATAATGATGTGGAGTTTGGTACCAATGGGGGGACTACTAATTTGGTAAATAATGAGGCTACTTCAAGTGGATCCTTTTTTTATGAATATCTATAATGATGGGGAGTTTGTTTGTAATACTCCTATTGGTGAGAAAATCGATAAAATAGAATGACATATTTATGAACGTAAACTTAGGTTGTTGGATAATGACAGGAACCCGCTAGTTTCTACGGGTATTGTGGAAAGTGATAGTGAAGTGGAAGTGGTATTTGATGAAATTGCTAACTTAAGGATTTCAACGAGTGGTAAAGATGGAAGTGATAAAGGTTATGGTACTAATAGCTTGTTGGAACAATGGAGGGATTCTTATCCGGATAATGATGATTATGACCCGTATGATGATGATATGTACAAGAATCATGATTTGTCTGAGCACCTGCAGTCTATTTGTGATGATCTTGATATCACGGTCTGTGGCGGAAAGAAGAAATAGATTTTTTGATGCTTGTTGAGTCAATTGTAATCTAGTCTTAGTAGTATCCTCCTATGAAGTAGTTGTGCTTGTTATGTGCTTTTTTGCCTATGTAACGGGCTGAGATGTGGACTCCCCTCATCCTTGTACTGAATTTGTTTTTGTTATTAGAGTAATACATTTACCGGGGAAACCATTTACCCAAAAAAAAATCACTGTATCTACATTCTTTTTAAGCTTTGCTTCAAGATCAAGAACTATGTCATGGTATTTATCTTCATTTTCACACATTCTGCGTTTCAAAATTGATTGAGTCTTTTGAAGTTTGACATTCTGTCTTTTGAATTAAACAACATATAACTCCGATGTATCACGTTGTTATTCTAAATCTCGAATAATGTCTCGATCATGAATAAATTGAGATTGTGACTCTTGTTCAAATCGTTTTGCTTTTTGATCAGCCTCAATATTCTCGTTAGAATAGGTAATGTTATATCCTTTGGTCTTTTCAAAAACCCAAACCTTTTCCTTATACGACTCAAGCTGTTTGGTTAACACTGTGTTTTGTTGTTGAACTTTTTTAGCAATTATTTGTTGTTTCTTAGCTTCCTTATACGCATTTCTAGCTAATTGCTCTAATTCATATGATGCTTGAGCATTGTTATCGTTTTCAACACTGCTACTATTAACATCTCCATTTGGTTCATCAAATATAATATTACTATTAATTTGGTCATCACCAATTGTGTTGTTAATAATTTTAGGTTGCTTCGGATACTTTTGCTCTTGGTTATCTTTAGCAAATAATGGATTCACATAACTAGTGGATGAAGTTTGTACCTCACTGAGAAATACAGAATCATAGCTTGGCCCAGCATCAGAATCAAAGTTTGCTAGTTAAATTCTGACCATCAAGCATATATTTACACTTAATTCCTTAATTTCTTCCATCTGAGAAGAATCAGCAAAGAGAAAATCATTATGTTCATCGGTAAGAATTACTCATGCTTCATCCTGTTTTGCTAGCAGCATTTGTTCCATGAAGTACTTTGAATCTTGAACTATTGGCTTTGGACAATTACAAGCTTAATGACCTTTCTCACTGCAGTTGTAGCATTAAACATTTGTAGTAGTTCTTGAAGACGCAGTTTGAAGAGTTCTTTGTATGTTTCGAGCATCATTCTGAACATTGGTACTCTCAATGACTTCCTCTTGAACATATGAACATCTTGTATTTCTGGCATCATTACTAGAATTTCTGCTTTGAATGTTTACTCTGTCAGCTTGCACAATTGCCTGATTTATGGTGTTAGAAGAAGTACGAAGATGATTATTTGTTGGATTAGAGAAACGTTGAGTGATTGCTAGAGCGAGTAACATCATTGCAGAAGTAAGTGGATCTTCAGAATTGTTTTGAAATGCATCCCCTTGATAATCATCATCATAATCAACTACTGAAGAAGGATGTGTGACATAGTAAGGTGATGGAATTCTAAAAGAGGAAACCCGTATGTGCCACCAACGTAAGAGGATCATGAGACTTTTCCAATTTCTTGCTCTAGATGTTAACCCTCTGTTAACCAGTTTCTCATATTGGGAAAGATAATCAAAAAAATCATCTTTTAACCTCTTTGCAAGACGAACTTGAGTGACATACTTCAGCCATTCAGGTGTAAACAGTTTAGAAACTTTGTGTTAACAGTGACTTTTGGAAATTTGATGCCATTTCGTTCCAGATCATTCATTAGCTGAGCAAAACGATTGTATACTGACACAAGTGCTTCTCCTAATTCAGCAAAAAATTGATCAAACTCATTATTGAAGCGTGTTTCTCTGTCAACTTTGTTTTGTACAGTTCCTTGCATTAATCGTTCAACTCTTTGCCACATGGCTTGTGCAGTTGTACAAGCATCCACACAATTATATATGTCATTTGGGATAGAGATTAAAATCAAATTCATCGCCTCAATCTCAACTTCATAGTGTTTCAAATCATCTCCTGTTAAAACATCTTCTGTTTGCATCCTTGGTGTTTGAGAATCAGGAGGAGTGTAGTTTTTGAACACATATGGTCCTTCATCAATTGCCTTGTTAAGCCACTTTCTGTTTTCTCTCTTTTGATTAAACAGAAATGACGTTTAAAACATGAGTTTGAAATAGGCAATAAAATCCTTTTTGACGTCATTTTTAACAGAAAGTGATTTAATAGGCAATAAACGTCAAAAACTGACAAAATGAACGTTGAAATAGGCAATAAAATCCCAGGATCAAACTAGGGATAAATGACATAAATTTAGCAATTAAAATAATATAATACACAAATTCACATTTAAAAAAGAAACGAGTATATTTTATACAAATGTTTTTCCAAGGTGCATGGGCATTGTATTATGTATTTTTATGATAATACAGTTTTACTCAAACCATAATGGTCATAATCCTGTTTTATAAGTCCCAACATATATCTATTTTCATTCCTTATGAGTCTTTAATTAATAAAAGTTTATACGCTTTTATTATGAGTTTATAACAACAAGTCGTTTCCAAATTCTGAATTTACCCGACTTCACAAAGCGTAAAAATCCTAATCCGTAAATGATCTAAAATGAGATTTTCACCCACGGGAATATTTTTTGAGGGGGGTGGGGGTTTTTTTTTATTCTACTTCCAATTTGTGGGACCCTTCCCAAAAGGTTCTAGAGCCTAAGTGAAACTACCAAATTACCCTTTAATACCAAAGCTGCCATTTTCCAGAATCTTACCGCTTCACTAAATTAATTGTATCTCCTAAATCGTGTGTCTGTAGAGGCCAAAACACGCGGCCAAATCTAAGTCAGCTCAAAATATAGAACCTATAGTAATACAAAAATAGGTGTTGTTATATAAAAATTTGGACCTACACTCAAATTAAAAATTCTAGGTGTAGGGATTTTGACTAGTTTCCCCTTTTCGGCGATAAACTTATTCATAGGGCAATCGTTACGGACTCCATCATTAAAAGGCCATGAGTACCTAAGAATTTATTTACAATCTATCTAATTTCTCAGAACCTTCATAGACCAAAAATATATCATTATTACACCTAACTAGCTACTGGTCCAAATTGCCAATTCAAAAATGTTGCAAATCCCAACCTTACAAGTTTTTACCTTCAAGAATCTATTGTACAGTGCCATAGGAATTAAGAATACATACTCATGAATACATATAATCCTTATTTACAGAATGTAAAGGAAAATTTTATACTTTTACATGAAAAAGAAATGGAACAAAAATCTTACAAAGTTGACAACAAAACTAGTGCAACAAAATCAAAAATCCACCCCTTTTTGTGTTCTTGCTATTTTCGAACCAACAATCCACCACCAAATTCATAAAAACCTAGCTTCAATACAACATTTTACCCAATCAAAGTCAACTTACAAACCCTAGATTTAAACATTGAAAAAATCTTTCAAGAAGAACCAAAACCAATTATCAAAACCCAACTCAAATCCACAAAATCTCCATCTACAAAATCACCATTTCTTCATGCATTAATCCCTCTAATTATTCCACTAATTCAGCCCTTAGCCCTTTGAATAAAGATTTTCTTGATGTATTAGAAGAGATTAAAACTTGAAGACTATAACTAGCACTTGGAAGCTTTTAGCTAGGATGGATTTTAGTAGCAAAAATTATAAGAAATTGGTGTTTGAGTGCTTAATGAAATCGGCAAGAGACAAGGAGCAAGATAAGAAATGTTTTTGGTGATATTAACTAAGTGATGAGATCAAGTATTATGCTATTTGCTAAGGGGTGGGATGGGAGGGGGCACATGCGTGGAATCTATCTCCAAGTGTCCCATTATAAGATACTAATGGGATAACAAGCCATTCCACGAACATAAAATGAAAAAAATATAAGTTTTATAAGTTTTGTGGTAAATTTAAGATAAGCGAGTAGTTTTAGGGTCAACGGGTAATAACGTAAAATATAGAAAGATTTCGGCGAAACCACGAAGCGAAAAAGAATAAGTTAAAAATAAAACCGTAACATATGGGATACTTTGATAAATAATAAATTACGGAGGGCACATAGACCAAATAATAAACCTAAAGACGGCTCAAACTTAACTAGGAACGCAAAATTACCAAATCGGGTAAATAATAAAAATGAAATTTTACTCAAAGGTAAAATTAGAAATAAAATATGAATTAAATATTTACTTGAATTTACGAAGTATTACACCAACGATAAACTGAAAATAAGAATCTAGATATAAGAACACATCCAACAAAACGTTTGATATTCTAAAAACGTTCTAGAAAGTACATTTAATACAACCATGCACAATGCTCCAAAACAAAATATCAGTTTCTATATGCAGTGCACGAAATGAAGATAGTGGCTTATCAAAATTTAACAATATACAATGAAATAACTTTGCAAATATCAATGGCTTATCAAAACTTATGAGCTTCATATATGATGAAAAAAAGTTGCAAATACCAAGTGCAAGATAGTTGCAGCTAAAAGCAATTGTTTGTCCAAAAAATGAAACAATAAACGTCATATATGACGAACTTTCTGTTAGAAATTAAGTTTTTATTGAAGTGACGATCATAATCGATCTCACGAGATTGTAATAGTTAGACGATATCAAGCGTGTAATGCGTAGTCCGATATGCTAGTTCACTAGGAAAAGTAATGTAATAGTCCAAGGCCCGACCCATGGAAGCCCACAAGAAGGCCCATGGCCGGCTCCAAAGACATATAAAGCCCCTTTCTACACATACAGGGGGTGAGTGAGTGTGTGTTTACAAGGTGAAATACAAAGTTTATCCAAACACTCTCCACCATATCTCCCTTTTTCCTCTCTTCTATAACTCGTCTATATGTGTGCTTGATTTAGGAAAATCCATATCCATCAATTGGTATCAAGAGCCATGGGGTGGGTTTAGTGGTTTTAGTTGTGGTCGTGCTTATTTGAGCTTATTGGTTCGGCTTATTTAGCTTTGAAGGGTTACGACTCATTTTTTCTTTATGTGCTTATCTGATATAGAAGATTTAATCTGTTAATCAAAAACCAATTTTTAAAAAAACAACTACAACGTTGCTTATTCTTAACAGAACATGTAGAATTTGTTTTGAGAATTTCTACTTTTGTCATAGTTCTTTTCCTTACGTTATTGGTTTCTTTTAGGTTTTACTATTTTTACTTCATTTTTGGCTTATTTGTTATACTATTTTCACGGCTTAGTTTCTTTGCTTTTTCTCAGGTTTTTAGCTTATTTTTAAAACAAAACGTCTTGTATGCCTTCTATAAAAAGATAATAGCTTTAAAGTGGTTAAGTAAGTAGCTTATACATGTGTTAAAACTATTTATTTCAGCTTATTTAGAAACTTTTTTCAAACGTAGCCTAGTTTCAAAGTCTTACGGTTTTTAGCATATTTACATCACAAAGCTTCCAACTTTAAGTGTGAAAACATCAATAGCTTATTCGTTGCTTTTTGAGCTTATTTAAACTTATCTGGTGTCTGGTTCAACGTTGCTTATTTTCAAAGATTTTAGATTTTTCACGTGTTAAAGGAAAAAGCTTAGATCTTTTTATGTCAAAGCCTTTGTAGCTTAACTTCTAATTGTTTCATGGCTTCTTTGTGTATCAAACTGCTTATTTTGGCTTATATTTATAGGTTTCTTTTTAAGGTTGCGAAATAAGTAACACAAATTTGAAGCTTCCGAAACATGTTTTAAGGTTTCATGCAATTTATGTAAACAGGTCGAAACAATCTTGCGAAATATTACATTTTCAAGAAACGAAACCATGACAAAATTTACATAAAACGTGCGAAATATGTTCTTGGACTGTATGTGCGATTTATGTTTGTGCGATATGTGTTGGTGCGAAATATGACATAAGTACAAAACCGTGCGAAATATGCATTCGTACTTTGTGCGAAATATGATAGTTAGGGTTTATTCCAAGTAAAGAAGACGAGACTGGAAGTTTAAACGTTTCTTTTCGGGTTTTTCGGTTTCGAGTTTTGTCCTTCGCGAGTCTTAAAACCATACTCATTAGAATTGCCATCCTTTGTAGATCATCATAGTATGTTTATTTTTGTTTAATCATCACTAAACGAGATCCAAAAAAGAAATAAACTAGTTAACCTAAAATGAGTGTTACGAATGAAGAAGAAGACTAATTACATGCATGCGTTTTTATTTTTTAATATTGTTTAAATTTTGAATTTTACACTTTTTACCCTTATTTTTCCAATAGTTTCATTTTTAACCTTTAGTTTCTAAATATTTTTACAAGTTTAATTTTAACTTATAAAAATTATAATAGAATAGTAATAATATACTAATTAAAAAAAGAATTTTTACTTTTAGCCTTTTATTTTTTCATAAATTTTTCTCTAGCATTTAATTTTAATAGTTTTTTACCATTAGTCCTTATTAAGCTTCAAAACTCAACAAGTGTTAAAAACGATTCAAATTTAACAAACCATAACAAATCTCTTATCTACCAAGATCCTTCAAATTTAGTCCTCACACATAGGATTCAATGTAAATCCATCAAGTTCAAATCAGAAGAGTTGGGAATTACAACAAATGAAAACGGGCTGAAGGAACTACATCAAAAATGCTTGGCATTGTTTGAAAAACTCAAGATACACCTTGAATCTCTCCATAATTCGTTCCACTATATGAAAACAAGATCATTTGAAATTGCATTAACCATAATTTAAATCAATTACAACGACAACTTGAAAGAGACAACTTTTATGGCATAATTCTAAGACTTGTCTTGTTGTACTCAGAACACAGTTCAAAAAAAATTTGAGTAAAAAAGGGTGACTACTTCAGATTTTAAGAATAAAAGCTGGCAATAGAGATTCACTGAAGGTACGAGATGTAAACCTGACAATTTCAGAAGTTTCTTAATTTGGTATTTTGAAGAATTTGACAAGCTCATTGATGAAAGTGTACTTAAATACGAAGAATTATGGATGAAAGAGAAAGAAGTTCAAGCAATAAAGGAGATTGAAAGACGGCTGTAAGGAAGTGAGATGCAGAAACAAGAGAGTTTGGTCACTGATGGTACAGCCTTGGAAGCATGTTTGATCACTGAGGGTGCAGTAATGGAAGATTGTTTGGTCAATATGGGTAGAGCATTGGATGATAATTTGGTCGTTAAGGAAACCACAGATGACACTGTCACATCATCAGAACAACTAGATGAAAGCAGCAGTTCAATGAATGAAAATAGAAGTTCTGACAAAGATAGCAACAATTCAATGAATGAATGTAGTAGACCGGGGAATGAAACGAAGGTTCTAACCATAAAAGCACCAGTTCAGGGAATGATGCAGATATTGATATTGGTCCTTCATATGACAGTGATACAGTGACTGAGGTACTTCATTCAAATAATGATACATTTGACAATGTGTTTGATCACGAGATACCAAAGTCAATGAACAAACCTGAGAATTGTGTGTGTGTGTGTGTGTGTGTGTGTGTGAATGAATAATAGTAATGTTATTTTTGATGTACCAAATATGGATACGGATAGAAATAAGGAACGAACTTTCATGGATGGAGGTTTAAGAGCAACAATTGTGCCCATTCTTTTTTTTGGCTTCCCTCGATTCATAACCTTACAATGTAGATGTGAAAATTCATAATGAGGTAAATCGTGAAGCTCAACAAGCGAATGCCTTATTGACAAAAGAGCTTGAGAGATATAAGCAAAAAGAAAACCATTTTGCAAAAGATATGATAATTGAATCTGGTTACTGCAAAAAGATTAAGCTTTTAAATAATGAAATTTCAAACCTTAAATCTCAAGCTTGTGAAAAAGATAAGACATTCGCCAAGGAAAATGAATAAAGTATGGTGAGTATGTCAAACCGTTTTTAAAAAGAAAAAATGAACTTGAAAAGAAAAATCAAGAGTTTTTGAAACAAATAAACGATCTTGATAATAGACTTCGAAAAAGCAGGGACCGATGATCTCGGATTCCTTCGAATGTTTGCTTTAAATACGACATTGTAACACGGAAACATGGCCTAGGCTTTGAGATCCAAAAATGATAATGGAACCCAGAAGTGTTCTAAACAAACCAAGGATTTGAGCCACAATTTTGTATAACATTAACGAAATGGGAAAAGATGAGCTTTCTAATCATAAGATCATTTCTGAAAGAGGATTAAAATGTGAAGCTAAAAAATGTTTGAAAGTAAAACAAAGAAAATCTCCACTCTCATATCATGGCTTTTATATGCTGAGACTCAAATTTGAAGAACCACCAAAAGTTCCTTTGAAAAGAAGAAATGTTAATTTGAAAAAACATTTGGAACAAATTCAAAATTTAAAGGAACATTTGGAACAAGCTCAACCGAGAGATCATAATCCAAATCTTTGGAACACTCTTCCAATGAAATACTTTTGCTATGTGAAGCATGCAATGATTAAGTTTGTAAAACAAACATTTTCAAAATTACAAATTAATCAAGATGATGTGTTTAGAATGGGTTTTGAACAAGAATATGAACACAATGTCAATACGAGAGTTAGAAATCGATTGTCTGATGAATTTGAACCTTTAGTTAAAAACGTCAATCTTCAACTAAACTGCTTTGAAAAGAGTCTTGTCAAAGAAATGAAAAATGATTTAAAGTACATCATGTCTCTTGAAGACGAGTTTGATCCTGAACGTTCTCATTAACCACATTACCATTCTGATTTCCAACATTTCCTTCGGTACATAAACCTGAGATAAGCATGGCGGGTAAGAGGTTCGGCAATTGTTGGGCAATGATCATCGAGAAGTCAGGTGCTCCCCCATTGGCTCCCTCTACATTCCCCTTGACTCCCTCTACACCTCCATTAGCTCTCAAACCCTGGTCATTTCCTTGACCATTCAAATCATCAACACGCTCATCATTACCTTCCCTAGGTCTTCTACCCCTTCCATCTCTACCAACCCGTACACCCGTTCCCCCTCTTAATGATTCGGCAGCAGGCCAGCTAGCACTTCGGGTCCTCATCCTTGGCGGTATTATCTATACGAGGGAGAACATGGGCAACGTTAGGTAGGCAGGAAGACTCACATATATATAGAATATCTTACTATATAAATACAGATATACATATAACACCACCCTACGGTGTCAACATCGATTTGTGTAAACAACATTGTTAGCCTTAAAATATGGTGACATATCCGAAATTACATTAGTTCATATATAGTTAGCAGTCAGGTCTAATAACGGGATAGTTTCGATAGGTTACTGTGTCTCTAGGATATATATACCCCTCCATACTTCCATGAGGAGGGGTGAAGCTTCAATATTTTATAAGTGTGTAAGTGTGTGTGTTTTCTCTCAATACATATACTCTTCCCATCTCTTTTCACCTTAAACTCTAATAATATGGCTTTACATCTTTTTCACTTTACACAACCTCCAGATCTTGTTTTAATCCCTTGTTTTATATGTCATTTATGTTTCTACAATTGGCATCAGAGCTGCAGGAGTGTGTCGTATCATTGTTTATTGTTACTGTTCATGTCACTATTCTGGTTACTGTTCATTACTGTTCACCCATAGTGTAACGGCTACTGTTTATTCAAATATGGTATACTGTTGATTTTTTGTGTGCTTTTTCTTATGAAAAAGTCATGAAAAAGTTGTTTATTGTTGTGGCTATAACTTATTTCTCACATAAACAAATCTGTTACTTTTTCTTGGTGCTTAAATGTCAAGAACAGATATGAGTTTATGTTTTTCTTAGTTGCGTTTTGGTGAAGAAAAAGAAAACCAAATCTTTTTTTTAAGAAAAAGTACAAAAAAGGACGATAGTACAGACTGCGTTTTGGCTCTAATGACATTGCGTTTTGACAAGATCTTGCGTTTTGAGGTTGCGTTTTGTCCACTCTTTCATTGCGTTTTGAAGACATTTTTATGATTTTTGTGAAAAGAAATGCTGCCAAAATTTTGTCAAGTCATTGCGTTTTGACTATAACAGCAGTTGCGTTTTGCCTCGAGGGTGTTGCGTTTTGCTAAACCACAACGCAAACCGAGTCAACTCGGTATATACCGAGTTGACCCGGTCAAACTCATCAACAATCAAACAACAGCCAACAACATTCAAATCCAAATCCACAAATCTAACCTAGAAACCCATCATCAATAATAACATCAACAACCACAAATCAAATCCACAATGACTAATCTACCTAATCCCATCGTCACTTCACTACATCTCCTTCATCCAACATCAAAGACTCGAAAAAAAAGGGGGATCTCAGTTTCTTATGATTTCGTGTTTAACAACCAAAGTCAAAGATCTTTAAGGACATCAAACATAGAGTGTGAGATCAAAATTTAATCAACAGTTCTATGTGAGTTTTCACATCGATTGACTTTTGGAAAATAAAAGATAGTTTGATTAACATGTATGTTATAAACTTTTCTTTGTTTCGTTAGAAATCACTCGCACAAAACGGAATAAAAACCTACCCGAGACCTCGATTCAGAGATCTTGAAGACAACACTCTTTTGTGACTTTGTGAAAGAATGATGAACATGATTCTTAGATTTCGATTCATATTTGAAACAAAAGAGGGGGTCATGTTTTTTTTGTGGTGAATCTTTTCATTGCTGCGTATGGTGAATGAAAAATGAAATGGGGGTGTAATTGTTTTTTTTGGGAGAGAAGAAAGAGTGTGACTGCGTTGGATGTTTATGATTAGGTTTAGGGTTAATATGAGAAAAATTAGGGATTGGGTGATTTATATCCTTATGTTCATATGGACCAGGTATTATAACTTGTGATTGGGTTTTATGGCTTTTGGTGGTTCGGGACTTAGAACAAAACATTGGGCCAATTAAAAGATGTTGGGCTGAATTTTAAATGGTGTTAGGCTGGACCAAGAATTAAAAGATGATTGGGCTGAATTGATTTATAATATATTTTGGATTAAGCCGGGAATTAAATGCTACCATGACAAGTTAGACTAGACGATGTTTTTTTTCGTTAACGACATTCAAAAATAACATTTGTCTAGTTTAACGACATTCTTAAACAACAACACAACAAACATGATACATAACGCTAAAAAGGTCCTGAAAAGATTCAATAAATGACAAACGGCTAAAGATTCGGATTACGATGACAAGTGTTCACGAAGTTGATTTGGTATCCCTTATTTGAGCTTGAAGTTAGATTTCACGAAGGCGTCTACTTATTTCATCATCGAGACTTCCTTCTATTTTCTACTTCTTTTCTTTAAACCCAATCTATCGATTGATGACTTGCTTGAACGTATACAGCTATGATTGAGACTTGAATTATCTAGTTACCAGCAGTTAGGGGTGGTTGGTTGCAGACCTGGATAACTATCACTTAACAGGAGTTACGTTGTAGTACTCAGTTGTCACACGCAGAAAGTCAATGTGGATTAAATTCAAGAGCGTGTTGTACTTATTTATCCTTTTCTGGGGGGTATAGAGTACTTATAAGATTTAATCTTGCTCCCATTCTTCAATCATAACAACAGTGCAAGCTTAGTAACAAATTTAGGGATTTTACTTCATTTTTAAGTTTGGTATATTATTGGGTTTACTTCACTATGTGGTCACAGCAATAGCCGACAGAATTCGAGGTTGGTAAGTTAGTCAGAGAGTTTAAAGGTTGAGATGTAATCAGCAATTCTCACAGGATAATCAAAGCTACAGAATGTTAATGGTACTTTACAGTGTAAGCAAAATCCTTCAAAGTTCTTCAATGTCTTTCATAACTTTTCAAGATTACTGCTTATGACAAGAACTTCTCGAGTATATGGACGTACACGACAATGATGCTTCCGAGAGTTCGCAACCATCATGGGGGAAAATGTGTACATCCGGGACTTAGTTGACTTTGATGTTACCATGTCAACTTCCAGGGGGAAGTTTGTTAGCCCTAAAATGTTTAGTATGGTTTATGAAGTATTATGCAAACGTGAGAAGAACAGTTGCTGATTTCTCGCATGCACCCCTGAACGAATATTCACCAAGCCCTGATGACAAGAAGCAGTGGTCGTTGGTGTGGTTTGACTTCTACAAAATTCCGCTGTGCACGTCAATGACAAGTAGAAGATTGTTCAAGCTACTTCAAAGTTTCAGAATCTGCTTAAGATAGGGATGTTGGTTTGGGGGGAAGCTGATTCAGAAACTTCGCCAAAAAGGAGTCTATGAAGAAAGCTTTTCAAGACATGCTGCATGGATTGGGGGGAAGTTAATCCAGTTCATGCATACTACAATGGTTCCTGTACAAGTAAAGACAATGAAGATCCAAGCTGGAGTACAAGTTTCAAGACAAGGAGAACTCAGAAGACATCTTCAGCTTTGGAAGTGCTTTGGAAGACTTTATTTCTGTTGTATTTGTACATGATAGGAACATTGTAAGTAATTCCGTATGTGTCCACATATTGGGGGAAGATTGTTAGCCTTAAAATATGGTGACATATCCGGAATTACATTAGTTCATATATAGTTAGACACGTAGGGACTAATAATGACTAGTTGCGATAGTTATGTGTCACTAGGACTATATATACCCCCTCCATACTTCCATGGAGGGGTGAAGCTCACATTTGTAAAGTGTGTAAGTGTGTGTGTTTTCTTTAAACACATACACTCTTCCCATCTCATTTTCACCTTCAACTCTAATAATATGGATTTACATTTATTTCATTTTACACAACCTCCAGATCTTGTTTTAATCCCTTGTTCGTATGTCATTCGTGATAACAGTTGGGAAGGCTTGATCACGGTCTAACAGAATTCTAAGGGTTGAGAGAAGATTCTTTTTATATTTTTATGTTTATGGAAAGCAAGTAAATCATATAATTAAGAGGTTGGTTTGGTTTTAGCTAATAAACTAAATAACAATCTAAACTAATGGTGATAACAATAGGATAAATGATTGTGCTTATTTAGTCATGTATTACTCCCTAGATTGCTTCTCCTAGTGTTGTTACTTTGTCACACTTGTGATGATCTATGTAATTATTTCCTAAGTCATGAACGAATTACACGAACCCGTTGTCTATTTAATATTTCGTTAAAGCATCGCACCTATAAGGTAGTATGAAGACTATTACAAGGCCCCTAAGAGTATATTAAATGCATGTGAAATATATTAAAAGTGGATCAACCATATTAGGGGGCAAGGTAGTATGAAGACTATTACAAGGCCCCTAAGAGTATATTAAATGCATGTGAAATATATTAAAAGTGGATCAACCATATTAGGGGGCAAGGTAGTATGAAGATTCATGCGTTGTCAGAGACGATCTTAGAAAAACCTATAAGAAATGCAATGACATTTCTCAAGAGAGCCGTGCCTTGATTTGCACTCTCTTAAAAGAAAGTTCTGATAAGGATCGCAAGCTACATCTTTCTATGTATGGAAAGGCGACACAACTAGAGAGATAAATGGGTGCTAAGTTGGCTTGGTTTTAGGAAAAATACTCCTGCCGTACACACGGAGGTATAGGTTGTTCGTCATCACAGGCTAGTTGCCCCCTTACCGAGAAAGAGTTACATCAACTCCGTAAGGATGAGGAAGCTCTAAAAGAAATGTTAGAAGAAGAGGCCATGAACAAAAAGGCATAAGAGGAGAAAATTAGGCAAGAACAAGCCAAAAATAATGCATTCTTTTTAGAATTTGGGGTAGTGAGATACGACTCAGAATATGAGTCATCGGATTAATGATCTAAGGATTGTTGTAACCATGTTGTTGTACTGCCTTAAATAAAGCATTGTTGCCTTAAACTATGCACTTGTATTTTCACCTTTTCAAACCAACAGTTATTATGTTAGTAATCTAGTAAGTTCTAATGAATGCATTTACTTCTTGTAGTATCACCGTATTTCGTAAAAAAAAAAATTTGAACAAAATTGATACTTCATTTATTATTTTACGAAAGCAAAGTACAACTTTTCATCAATTTCTCTGCTTAGATGTCTCTTCATAAACCGGGATACAATGTTATAGCAAGTCTGGCTATTTTGCTTATAGGCCTAGGCGGGCTAGAATTTTCTGAATTTGTTCATGATCCTCAGCACGTCTGTTCTCGGCATCATCTGCCCTTATCTGTAATATTGAGATCTCATTCTCTGCAACAGCGAGAGAATCTTGTAATTCGGATATTAGGAGCTCTTTGTCTTCGGTATCTGCTCGAAGAGTGTCAATTTCTACTTCTATGTCCTCCAGTCTGGCCGTCACATCTTCTGGGTTGAGTTCTGATGACTCGGATGCTGGTTTGCTGTCAGAGAAGGTAGTGGCATCTGGGTGAGATAACGATGATGGTGATCTACTTCTCTTTCGAGAGGGTCCAGGTGCTTGTAATATTAGTGTAGGGACACTGTGGTTATTTATTACTTGGGAGAGTCCACGCCCTGTAGCAGGGGTCAAGGTTAATTATAGTTCAGGTAATTGGGTTGCCCGAGAGGTTGGCGAGTCAAGTCTTCTTGGAAAGGAATGTCCCGTGGCAGCTTCCTGTTCTGGGGAGTTGTCAGACACGTTGCTAGAAAGTAATTGAGACATTTCTCGAATACACCCTGCATACGACAGAATAGAGTTTCTACTTCTTATATCCATATTTGGGGTAGAGATTGCCTTATGGGTGCCATCTATTTTTGAGATAAGATTCATTATATGCTTGGAATGGTTATGCATACTATGTCTCGAGGTTATGTCTAGGAGTGTTGGATTTAAGAATTGGTATGTTTCTTGTTCGTTTAGGAAATTTACTCGCAATTATTAGTGGTATCATTATGTTAAGACCTAAGCTAGTGACTGAAAAGTGTGGTAGGGTTTCGGACAATAGATACATATCCGTAGAGCTCATATTATTCTTGGCTCAGGAGCTGATGTAAACCTTCATGTTACCAGTTTCTTTTTGCAGCCTTGACTGTTATTTATGGCTATCTTTTTCTTTAGTTATTTGTTTGTGATTGTAAGCATAGTCGGTACAGAGACTCGTAGTGTATAACTTGTCGTGTCTCCCAAGCATCTGATGAATGATGTTATGTTATATGTTAAATTTGTGGTTTATTATTTCTTCGCCACTTTCTACCACACACGTGGTCCTCTGAAAGTTTTTTTTTGTCCACTTTGTGTGTTTATCTTACTACGTGCATATCGTTTCATATGTTGACGAGTATTATCTATGTGCTCGTAAAATTATAGCCTCAGCGTATAAGTTATTCTGAATAATTACTTTTGTTGTAAGTTTGGGGTTTGATCGTATTTGCTCTTCTAGTCATGGCTATGTCCATCATGAATATTTTAAATCCGTATTCCTCACAACTCCTATCTACCACGCTGCCCCTTTTCTTATATCTTTCAAATTTCACTTTCTCACTCCTCATCTCAAATTATCGACCCACTCACCAAATCAAAGTTTTTCATTTGGTCCCCCCCCCCCTCCCCCCCCCTCGAACGGTCGGTGACCCATCCTCATAGGAGTTCTTTCTAATCAAGATTTTCCACCTCCGTCATTGATCATAATCATCACATCCTCTTTTTGCTGGTCTCTCGATGTTTTCTTTTCTTTCCTCAGTCACGCAGAATTACTTGTCGTTTTAGCATTTTACATCTTTATTGTATTTCCTATATTTTGCATTTTGTTGTATTATGAACGGAAATATTATGGATCTATTTAAATATGATTTCGCGTTGTGTATTTTATTGCTTCATTCTTCCCGTTATACCCATATATTACTATGCACCCCACCTCGCATCTTGGTATGATTCGAGGTTATTACCTGGAAAGCCTTTAGATGCATTTAGTATTTTCATTTTCATTGAAAAGGCGTTTATTGATTGTGAATGAAAAGAATTTCGGACTGGCAAAATGTCGAATAGTGGAAGGACAGAAAAGAATTTTTTTTGGTAGGGGTTACTTTTTCTCTCATCAGAAACATGATACGAAGGGCCCTTTTTGATTTGATCCTTCAAGTTCCCATATTTGCCCGACGTAAATAGTTTCCCTATCTCCATTCCCTGAGCACATGATTGTATTCTTCATTTATTGGGCAATGGGTATACTTGTTTTGCATTGAGTCGTACTTTAATAGTGTCATTTCATTAGTGTATTAAGATGTGTGCCATATGATTTCAAACATATCAAATATATGCTCTTAGAAAATAGAATTGTTATTTCGTTTATTATTTTATGAAAGCAAAGCACAAGTTTTTCATTAATTTCTCTGCTTAGATGTCTCTTTGTAGACTAGGATACAATGTTATAGCAAGTCTGGCTGTTTTGCTTATAGGCCTAGGCGGGCTAGAATTATTTGAATTTGATCATGATCCTCAGCGCGTCTGTCCTCAGCATCAGTTACCCTTATCTGCAATAATGCGATCTCATTCTCGGCAGCTGCGAGGGAATCTTGTAATTCGGAGATTAGAAGCTCTTTGTCTTCGGTGTCTGCACGAAGTGTGTCAATTTCCACTTCTATGTCCTCTAGTCTGGTCATCACATCTTCTGGGTTAAGTTTTGGTGTCTCGGATGCAGGTTTACCGTCAGAGAAAGTAGTGGCATCTGGGTAGGATGGTGATGATGGTGATCTACTTCTCTTTTGAGAGGGTCCAGGTGCTTGTGATATTAGTGTAGGAATACTGTGGTTATTTATTACTTGGGAGAGTTCACGCCTTGTAGCAGGGGTCAAGGTTAATTCTAGTTCAGGTAATTGGTTGCCTGAGAGGTTGGCGAGTCAAGTCTTCTTGGAATGCAGTGTCCCGTGGCGGCTTCCTGTTCTGGGGAGTTGTCAGGCACGTTGCTGGAAAGTGATTGAGACATTTCTCAAATACACCCAGCATACGACAAAATAGGGCTTCTTCTTCTTATATTCCATATTTGGGTAAAGATTAACTTAGGGTGCCATCTATTTTTTAGATAAGATTCATTGTATGATTTGAATGGTTATGCGCCCTAGTTTAGGGTAGGGATTTCTAGAGGGTATGTCTAGGAGTGTTGGAATTAAGCATTGGTATGTTTCTTGTTTGTTTGGGAAATTTACTCGTAATTATTAGTGGTATCTTTATGTTAAGACCTAAGCCAGTGACCGGAAAGTATGGTAGGGTTCGGGCAATAGCTACATATCCGTAGAGTTCATATTATTCTTGGGCTCAGGAGCTGACGTAAACCTTAGTTACAACCGTTTCTTATTGCAGTCATGACTGTTACTAATGCGGCTATTGTCTCTTACTTTTACCGAACGTGTTTAATGGATTTGTTTTCATGTTCCCAAATGATGCGACATTCATCTAATAATTGGTGTACTCAAGCGCCATGCATATTGGTAGATTTATATACTTTAAAATACTTTTAAGGGTATACCGACATAGTAAGTAGTAGTATACGTATCTCATAAAGGTCGCTATAAGAAACCCTCGTGTAGTGAAGTAGAGAGTGGGCGATTAGCAAGGTATCCCGAAGTGTTTATGTAGGTATTTCTCATAAAATGAGATAGTAAGGATGTAATTACTGATAAAATCCATAATATTATGTAAGTGACTCTTCGTAGTGTGATGTTGGTTATAGGGCTAATTATTTGGTGAGAGCCAGGGTAGTTTCCTTGCACTAGGATGATACAAATGCGTAATCCATAGGATATGTTATTCCAAGTTGGTAAATGATAATGTGTAGTCTAGTGAAATATGTTTTCCATGACGGACATGTGGTAATTTAACGATATCGTGTCAAGCAGTCGTTGACTTGGGAAGTAAATAGTAATAGAAAATGCGTATGCTATTCTGATATGTCCTTAAGAGCTAGTTATAGTCTAGAGTTACTAATGCAACCTAGTTCTCTATAACCAAGTGCTCAGATACCAATCTGTCACAAATAACCCACAAATTTCACTGTCAGAGCGGAAGACTGGATTTGGGAATTGTGACTTCATGTCGTGAAGAGGACTTGATACGCAGATAAGACCTCTACACCGAATATACCAATGCAGACTCCTTAATATTCCGTAAGATAGGACATACCTGAGAAAAACATGCTAAAAGTGTCAACATAAAGTTAAAAGTTCATAGGTTATTGTTGTTTGATAATAGCGTTGAAACCACAAATTTATAACCATCAAGCAATAAATATAGAAGGCGTGCGCAGCGGACGAAGGTGAGGGGCGGGGAGGGCAGGGGGGGGATGAAAACAATTTACTATTGTCTAAGCACATGACACGCGAAGCGTTAACATGTATCATCATAGATAAGCCATGTAAAATGTTTCAAACCCACAACATCCCGTAACTGACTCAAAATGAAACTGTGTTTGCTTACTAATGTCAGTCCAAGATAAACAGGGATTGCAATCCAGATAGATCTATCCATACATGTCGCAGCATTACAATAATTAACGTTCATGATAAATTGGCCAATATAACAAGGTTTGGTGGATAGGGACTTAGACCCAATAGTAAATATCAAGTATATTTACTATGTTCAAACTGTAGAAAATAACAATTTCTCACACCCCAAAAGATTATTGAAACAGTAAGGTAGGGCTATGAAAACTCACCTTATCGGTTATCGCTGAAAATGATTAAGGGATCAATGCAACGTCAAATAGTGTCTCAGTCAAAACCTAAGTAATTAGAACAAACAAACATGTTGTTGTGTCACGAAGTATTTACATTCTAAAAATACTTAATGTATGAAATGATTATATTTTGTAAAGTGGTCACAAAGTAGGCACTGTCATTTAGATAGAACGTTTTATGTTTTTAAAATGTTGATCAAACCGTTGGCTCTAGGGATGATATACAACTTTACATCTATGAGTATATATACATAATTTGATAACATTATGCGTCGCAACTTATAATTGTAAGTTCGTGCGATTTATATCTTAGGAAAATATAAGCATTATTTGTAAGTGACTAAGTTTATATATTTTTCTATCACGCCTATTTATTTATATCGTAATCGACAATTAATTTGTAGAATCATCATTTATATATATATATATCACGGCTCGTTCGACTTGTTTAAGTTATTTATAAAAATTATTTATTTACATCTAATACCCTTAAGTTTCAAAACGGCAGATCTTAGTCCCTCTATTTTCTAAATTATTTTAGTCCCCCCCCCATTTTCCAAATTAAGTAATATATATAACATATACACTTTTATATTTTAAATTCTTTTACTCTTATAACTTTTCATGTTTAAAAACCCGAATAAGTTTTTAAAAATTTTTTTTGTGTCAAATAAGCTTTATAAACCGTGTTAAGTTTGTTTACCCGTTTAAACTTGGTTTCGTTGCTACTCCTTTCTAAGTTATCAAAAAAATGTCATTTAATCTTCCACTTATTTATGTAAACATTGGCTCGTCAAGGTATTTACCAACCCATTTAGGTTCGGCTGAGCCAACTCAGGAGCTCCAAACATGCAAGTATCTATACTCTTCTATGTCTATTTTAATGAAGTGGATTATACGCAAGTGGTAGGAAATACCACATGCATTATTTATACAATATCCCAAACCCCACATGGCCTGTACTCTGTCATTTTTCTGCTTCCTTGCTATGCGACCCAACAGTGGGTTCATCACCACTGTTGTGGTTTCTTTTTCTTTCTAATTCACAAAAATATATATGTCTAGTTCTTCCCTTAATTCCCCATGGTGTCTGACTCGAATACTCGGTCATGAGGTCTTTAAATGTCACGACACAAGGGCACTGGGTGCGCCTGAGCAGGCCCAACAGCGGCTGCTGTGGCCATGTCTCAGCGCAACAGCCTCGACAAAGGCAGCAGCCTGTGGTGGCTGTCGACATGCGTTGGGTGCGCGTCTCAGGTTGTACCCACTTGCCAAGTATGACGGGGCATTAGTACGAGCCAACGAGCATGATGGGTTCGCTTTTTACGGTGTCCGTGACGCACCAACAGCGAGCAAATGGCTCGCCATGGTTCGTCTTGTTTACCTGGTCATGCTCACTGTACAAGCCGAGGTCACAACCCAAGACTTTCTACAACGATTCACGTGAAATCTCAATGCTTATTAGTTCCTTGTGAGCCAACATAGTACATTACCTACGTGTTTATAGTTATTGCAATTTCCTTTGGTTCGTTACTAGTTCCTTACGTATAACATGTTGTTTACTAGTGTTACCATGCTTCACTTATTTTATGCATGGCATAACACAGCCTTTACATGCGTGCTTACATTCGAACCATGCATGGTTCGTACCAGGCGAGTTATGTATACGTCATGCAAAGCCGAGGCCCTCGACTAGCTTGTAGAAACTAGACGTGCCTTGGTTTTGGGTCGTACGTAGGTTTACAAGGTGAAGGATATAATAGAGCTAAACGTTAAGCCACGAGGGCGACTTACCGAGGTCCAAGCTTGTTAGTCGATGAGAAGGGATGATGATAATAAGAACTCGAACCACTCTTGGTTTCTACTCCCTTATAATCCTGTCGTCCCCTTCTCTTGCACCCCAACGAAAGTTCTCACTCAGGCCGTATTGTTTAATTCTTGTTTTTAATTTTTAGTTGTGATAGAATTGTCCATTCATGGTTTCCTCATTTATACTCAATTTGTTGGTTTGGTTGCTGAGATGTTGCATGTGAATGTACACTATACTCACTATTGCACCATAGTAAAAATTTCTAATACTGTTAGTCATCATTTTTCCTTTCCTAATACTATTAAAGAATCTCTACTATTTCTTATCTTTTCCATTTCAAATTATATTAGATTGTTTTGAGACGTATCATGTGATAAGTGTTTTTTAAAGTGAGATAGTAGGTAGGGTAGTGTGTAAGGGCCTTTAATGATGGGTGTTTTATCATTATTACCTATTGGTTTTTGTATGTATTCATATGTGTATATTGGATATTGGTTTTTATATGCATTCATATGTGCATATTTCTTTTGAATTCAATTAAAGGTTTACATGGTTATTGAACGTAGATGGTTTCATGAAAATAATCTAAGTAAATGACTTCGTTTGACAATTGTAAAAATAAATATTGTTTCATCGCTACATGTTCTAAAATATCCTCTTAAACACAAGAGCAATAATGGTGATATTCGTGTGCTAATTAAACTTTTCGTGACCAGGAGTAATGCATGACGATCATAGAATGACTTCTTATTGAGATTAACGTTATATTTGCAAACCCGTTGTACAAAATTTTTACTTAACGAAAAGAGGGATCAAAATTTTCTTTCGGGGTGCCACAACGGTTGCCATTTAAATGGACGGATACACAACCCATACGACAACTATACTTGATATCTTTGCATTGAAATGTGACATAACTCCGAATTTTTATGACTTGATCTCTTTACGACCCAAGTCTACCCATATTCGATCTAGTTTAGCCGTTGTAGCTCTGGCAAGTTGTTCGACATCAACATGATAGCATGATTAAACTACACATAAACCAAACAACACATAACTCTCACTGAAAAAATATAAGATTCTTACTATTAAAAATTCTTACAAAATACAAATACTATGGATTTTATTATACTAATTAGAATCAGTATAAAGTCATCACTAAAAACAAAATTCTCATTGATAATTAAAATATTTATCAGTGTGTTATTTATATCACATTTTATCAAAAGTACATATATATTGGTTTTCAATATGATTGATTAAAGGTAGCATATGATGAAATCACAAACCGCCTATAATCATTCTCTAAGTTACACATGGATTGGTCAAGAGGATCAATAATGTTCTGCTACGACAAATGAAGCATATGGAAATGACTATATGGGCCTAATTCCATAAGCAACTGTTGCAAATGCATTAGTTATACAACTAACCGCAACTCACCGACGAGTAGTTAAACAATTTCAAAGACCTGTACTAACCAATACGATCCATAAAATTGCACTAACAACAGTAGCATGATGATAATAATAAGAGCAATTGCACTTCCAGTGTATGACTTCAATAAAGAACAATGATTTTAAGAAGAAACAAGATCAGAAGAACACAAAGAACACAAAGCGCCAAACACTCAAACACAATGTTTTAGAGAACGAAATCAGCAGGTTCTCGGAAAATACAAACAAAATAAACCATCATCTACACTTTGGAGCAAAGAAATAGCCTCACAACTTCCCAATCTCTCTTCACAATATACGGTGCCTCAACATTTTTTTCTTATTTTTTGTTGCCTTCTCTTCTTCTTCTATGCCAAAGAAACTAAACACGAATGATATGAATGAACACATTAGGGTTTTTCATTTTCCCGCCATGTGTTGCATTCTAGTAATTGTTTCCAGAATATGTAATGGATAGTGAAATGCCTTCCCATGGTGTGTTAATGCCTTCCAAAAATAGTGCAAGACTTTCAACAATTTCCATCGTTTGTTATACTTTCTCATGGTGTGTTAACAATTTCCATTTGCGTGTATTAGTTTCCATGCATGTGAGGAGTTGACAAATTTAAAAGGTTTCTACCAATTAGTATCAATGTCAATCAATTAATATCAAAATGAGCCAGCCATGCGTTTTTTATAGATGAATGATCCAGCCTTGCGTAAATTCCAAAATTAGAATTTAGTTTTTCCACAATTTCACTTTCAAGATTTAGTGGAAAACTCTTTATAGAGTAGTATAGAAAATCATTACCATTTATCTCAAGTTACAATTTTTTTTTCAACGACTAAGAAATATAACAAAACTTATATTGAGAAGATATTCCCTTGTCATTTGAATAGAGATCCTTACCATAATATTAATTTAAGCTTTCTTTATTTAGATATGGGACTTATGGTATGATTGTGCTTAATTGCAAAGATTG
>BQNB010067437.1:0-34200 GCA_026074375.1 Tanacetum coccineum | reverse complement strand
GGAAAATTTCTAATTTTCTAATTTTATATTTATTTACCTGTTGTCCTCAGCATTGCTATATGATGGTGGAATAGTAATTCTAACTTTTTTCGTAATGTAGCTGTCTTGTTTGCTTAAGGAACAACTTTTGGAACCAGCTTTGAACTTGACTGTTCATTGCTGTGGTCTTGAATTCCGAGTTCTGAACGGTTATGATCAGAAGTCATTTGATGAAGAACGAGGCTTGAACTGCGTTGTTCAAACGTCATTGCCATGAAGACCGAGGCTTGATCTGCTGCGATCAAACATCTTTTGAACATTGAGGAACAGGGCCTGAAGTGTTAATTTCAGCAGACGCCATTGATCTAGTTCATCTTTTGTGAAACAATTCTGGCACTGGTTTCTTAGATATCAACATTTTCTGTAACCACACTCTGAAATTTTCCTGCTTTGCATTGTATAGTGCATCTGCATTTAGGTCAATTCTTTGTTGCTTTTGACCATTGAATGATTTACCTGCACTTAAACCCAGAGTTTGTTTGCATGCATGAATATGAGGGATATCTACTATTGAACCATGCGTGGGTTCACTGTCAACCTTGCCCGTGCAATAGTTGAATAACTTTCCTGTGGGAACCCACCTAAGACGAACATTACTAAAGATTCTACCCGTTGGTTTCCATTTAAGACTAGGTCTAGAAGGTGTCGTTTGTGTCCATTTGTATTCTAATGGACATTTCTTTTCTATCCACCATTTCCATGCCTTATTTGTATTCTCATACAACTCCTTAAAGTAACTCTTAGGTTTCTGAATAGTGGTATCTGATGCAACTGTTTTCTTATGGGTTGTTGCAACAGATTTGTTCGTTTTTCTCTTTGGTTTACTAGCACTAATAGGCACTACTTTAGGCTTCTTAGTTCTAGCATTCACGTCATTAAAGTGTTTAGAAACACAAGCATCATGATTAGAATTAAACACACATTTTCCACATTCAGCACAAACAGCATTCACATTCGAAGTTCTGGAATTTAAACTGTCATTGTACGCAGTTACAGATTTTGTTTTCTTAGAAATACTAAAAATCCTATGGTGGTCTTCTACTTCCTTCTTTGCAAGCTTCACTTGACTATTGTTTGGCACGACCTTATCTTTAACTTGATAGCACTTAAGCTGTGGTCTGCTAACACTAGTAGTGTGATTTACTCCTGTAGATGTAGACACGTGAGGATTAGTATTCCTAGAAGCATGAGGTAACTGAGGTTCTCTGTTTTGTGTTGTGCTAGTGGCAATTCTATACATTCCTGGTGTAAGCGTATTCGTGTGTATTTCCGCTTGTTTTCTATTCTGAGGCAAATTCTGTTGAGTGACTTGTTTAGATGAACCATCCGACACATTAGTTTTATTAACCGACTGTTTCGTTTGAAAACTTCTCATTTCAGGAGAATTTGAAAAAGGAGTCGGTTTTCCTAAAACTGATGGTTTTGGAATCCGTTGAGCATTTGGTTGTCTAACAACAGATGGTTTATCAAACTGAGTTTCCACAGACTTTCCTTTGCATTTCTCAATGAGTTTCTTTAACTCACTTATTGCTATGTTCTTGTCTTGCATTTGAGCTTTCAAATCAATCATTTATTCTTGATATTTTTCACGTTCTTTTCGAATACATAGATCTATATCTTGCAAACTGAGTTGTTTATTTCATTTGTTCTTTACTTGTTGTAAAGTAAGTTTCAAGAGAAATCGAGTGATTTTCAAGTTTAGAAAAACTTTTTAACAAATTATAAATGAACTACTTTGTAACATATTCATTTTGTTTTTCGAAAGCTTTTGTGCAAGACATTTACATTCTTTGACCTTATGAAGATATAAGCATTGTAATCCAGTATCAGCATTTAAATCAGACATAGAATTCAAATATGAACATATAACATCTTTAGACACACACTCTTCGAGAAGTAGATCATATATGTTTAAAAAATCAGCCTTTTCAGATTCAAGTCATCGATCTCTTTTTCAATGTGATCAACGTACAAAGTCTCCATGATTTCCGTTTTTTAAGTTCAAGAACCAAACAATAACTGTCATATATAGTTTTTGATGAAAAGGCATCAATAATTATTTTATCAAAAACATCATATCATGAGCAGTTGGGTTACGAAAAGAACTCCTATATGATTAGACCAAGTTTGTTTCATAAAACAAATCGTATCTAAAAATGATTAAAGTTGTTTGTCATTTCGTTGTAAGCTTGTCTACTTTTACTAATGGATTTCGATACGGGTAATGCAAGGCAACGTTTTTAGCAATGTTTGGCTTTGTCCTAACAAACGTTTTTCTCCACATTGTCTTCCTAACTTCTTTAGCGCGTTCCAACTGATCAAGATAGGTTTTGGATGGTGGTTTGAAAATTTCATAAAGACTGTTTTGATATGTGTAATCATATGGTTTCAACTGTGTCCTTTATTTAATTTTTGATCTACTCTCCTTTTCAAGAGTCACTGTCTTTTCCCCATTGGGGCAAAATATGTTTGCATGATTAGAAGTATCATATGGGATCTCATACAAACATGGTTTTTCAGTGATGAGATTGAGCTTTCTTAAGGTACCTTGGATTGGCAAAGGTTGGTCTACCATTATAGGTCGAGCATTTGGGTGCTAACATATGAATGATCTGAATTGACTGATTACGAGTATAAACAATTTCGTTGAAAAACTTTAGTTGTTTGTCCATTTCAATCATCTTGTCAATATATTTTTCTTCCTTAACCTTTAAATCCAAAATGACCTTAGTTTTCTCTTTTAGACGACCTTCCAGTTGTGACGTTGTTAAAAGAATCTTTTTGACTAACTCATCATGTTTCTGATTGAGAACTGAAATTTCATAGGCTTTTGTTTTTAAACCTTCTTTAATTTCAATGTCTTTTAGAGCTAATAGTCCTAGAGTTTCATTTAACTTTGTTTGAAGATTGTCATAATCAATCGTCCGGTCATTAAAGGCTTTGTACTTCTCAAACTGATTCTGTTTATTCTGAAGTGCAATAAGACAACTATCCCGACAACTAGTAGCCTCCCCCAGAGACCTACTAGTCTCATCAAGGTTAGTTTTGCACTCCTCTAGTTCTTGAGTCAATGATGCGTTTGCTTTCTTTAATTGCTTTAAAATCGTTTTGTTTTCCTCAGTATCAAGAGTTAAATTTGCAATTAAATTAGCAAGCGCAGCACGCTCATCAACACATTCTGCAGCATTTTGGTCAACCTGATTATCATTATTACATATATTTGATGAATCAGGAGTGACATTGCTATCATCCTTCTCCAAAACATATGTGTCATTAATGGATTCAGGTTGCTCAGAATGTCGTCTTTCATTTGCAAACACATTATTTTCATCATGGTTTTGTACCTGTTCCAATGGCGTATCAGTAGAACTTGATTCCGCAGGTGAGACCTCCTGAATCTTTGCCATGTAACTGTAATGTGCTTCCAATTCTTGTTCATCAATCTCTTCATCCGTGTCTTCTAGCCAATCAGCTTGCTCAGCTTGAAGTGGAACACCTTGTTCAGCTTGTTTGCACATCATCATCTTCTCCTTGTGATACGCGTAGTCTTTAACCCGCTTTGGCTTCCTGCATTCCCTGGCATAGTGTCCAAATCCCTTGCAGTTAAAGCACTGTATCCCAGTCTTTTGCACTACCGGACTGCCTACTGTTTCCCTAGCCCCAGCAACTGTCATCGTCCTTTGATTCCCAAACTGCCCTGACTGATTGTCGTTGTTATACCTTGGTGTGGTATCTTCAGTCTTGTTCCTGGAGTTTGAAGAAGTTCGAAGGTTGTTGTTGGTAGGTTTGTACAGCTTCTTGAAGTACTTAGCAAGGAGTGCCAAGTTCTTTTGCATATCCTTATCCCTCCGAGCTTGTTCTGGATCACTGTCTTCCTCAGAAACGGACTCAGATTGAGGAGTAACTGGTTTGGCGATCTCTTTGCCTTTGTGTCTGGTAGACGCACTTGGTCGTGTGGAAGAAGATTGCATGTATGATGGTGCATTCGATCTTTGAGGTTTTGGTGCCTGATAGTAGTTATCTGAATATGGTTGAGCAGCCGCAAGAAGTGCTAATGGATTTGCACTTCTGGCTAATCTCTCAGAACGGATATCATTAACTTCGTTTTGAAACTGCTTCAGAACGTCAAACAGCTTGTGATATGAGACTGTGTCTATTTCCTGTCTCTGCTTGACAACCGTCACAAATCTTGACCATTCTGGTTGAAGTTGTTGAAGAAATTGAACATTCACTTGCATTGGTGAAACTTGCAAGTTGTTCCTTGTCAACTCATTCATCAGTTTATAAAACCGGGAGTAATAAGACTCCATGGATTCTCCATCTCGAGAAGTAAACTTCCCAAATTCCCAGAATAGATTGGTCTTTACATCTTGTACGTTCAACGATTCCCCTTGTTGTAGCCTTTCAATGGCGGTCCACATCTCCTTAGATGTGTTGCATGCATCAACAGTTGAGTAAATTTCATCCCCAATACCAGTCAAAATCAAGAAAATAGCTTCCTTTTCAGCTTGAAAGTAAAGTTTGTTCTCTGTTGTCATGTTGTGTATTGTCTCAGCTTCTTCATGTGCAGCTACTGGTAGAATGTTCTCTGCTGCTTCAACTGCTGCAATGAGTACGTTTGTAGGCATATATGGACCTTCAAAGATGCACTTCCTCAGATATTCACCATTCGATTTAGTGTCAAGGTATCGTAGAAAACGCGAATGCCACTGAGAATATCTTCCTGGTCCAAGCATCGGTGGACGATCTTTTGAACCAGCTGCCATTATATTGTTATGCATTTGGCTATCTGTGGAGGATGTGTTAACTGGAGTAGACATGATGAATGAATAGGTATGAAATATGAAGTGTGAAAGATTTTGTTGGATCTTAAGTGGATATGATGTGATTGAAGTTGTGGTTGTGTAAGCAATTCACGTTCACGGGATTTTACACGTCTATGATTAAAACCGATAAATGAATTAACGGGATTTTACAAAATCAATAGAAAACCGTGAATGATTTGATTCGGAATCAGCGGCCAATGATTTAATTGTCTAAAAACAGATAATTTTCTGGCTAGGGTTAAAGCTGTTTGTTTAAATAGGCTCACCAAACTGAAACGGGCCTGTTAAAGCTGGTTTAAGGTGAGCGTCTCGTTTTTCTCTTCGATTTGAGAGGTCACGGGCCTAAAACGGACTTACGGATCAAAAGTTATGGCTGTTTTACTGAAACCCTTTTCTTCACACAAGATTTCTAGAAAAAAAATTTTTTTCGTTCGGTCCAAAAAAATTTTGCTCGTTCGGTCCAAAACAAATTTTGCTCGTTCGGTCCAAAAAAATTTTGCTCGTTCGGTCCAAAAAAAAATTTGCTCGTTCGGTCCTTGCGTTTTTGTCACTCGTTCGGTTCTATGGACAATGATCTCGTTCGGTCCTCGAAAGATTTTCTCGTTCGGTCCTTGAAAATTTTCCCTCGTTCGGTCCTTGAGATTTTTCGGTCGTTCGGTCCAAAATAATTTTGCTCGTTCGGTCCAAAAGATTTTGCTCTGCTCGTTCGGTCCTTGAGATTTTTTGCTCGTTTGGCTCTCTAGAAAAAGAACTCGTTCGGTCCTCGAAATTTTTTTCTCGTTCGGTCCAAAAGATAATTCACTCGTTCGGTCCTTGAGATTTTACGCTCGTTCGGTGCTAATGTTTTACACTCGTTCGGTTGTACAAGTTTTTCCACTTTTTTGTTCTTTTCTTCTTTTCACCCGAGTATCACCAAAAAGAACCCAATGACGCCTAAAGACTATGATCACTAACAAGGCGTTTCCAACACCAAAATGAGCCACGAAAAAAATATGGTTGCCGAATGATGAAACAACCCAACTTCCGAATCCAATAGTCTCACAATCAACAACAAAAAAAAACCACGAAATCCACCCGAGGCGACTGATACCAATTGTTGGTTTCTGATTTACACTTCACTTCATAACACGAATAAAAAAAACGGATCAAGAAACTAGAAAGAGAGAAAAGAGATAAAAGGTTTTGAGAGAGAGAGAAGAGAGAGAGATGAGAGATTTAGATTAGAAAAAAGATATTATGATTACTAGATATTTTCTTATGAAAATATCTATATATATATCCCTACGACGCGAGGGATATTTAACTAGGACCCGGGCTCGGGTTTTGTTTGGGATTAAACCCGAAACATATACAATATTAGATTATCTATCGAGCCTGATTCCCGATATTATCCTGTTACAACATTAACTAATTAAAGACCGAAGCTCCATCGTAGAGTGACCGAGCTTCCTTGTTCGACTCAATAAATTGAGGTTAACAATTAAAACGTCAACATAAAGTTGGTGAATTCACAAGTTTAAGTAATGTATAAAGTAGGAATGCAAGATTTCAAAGTGCATGACTATTGTAACACATACAGTATCACAAAAATGTAATTACGATTTCCTAAGCTCATGACACTGAAGCTACGACATATATGAATTGCAAATTAATGCCAACAATGTGCCAGTGTACATGTTCAACCCGCAACATCCCAAATCCGACATGGTATACATCCGTTGGTTCAATCCGTCAAACCTAGTGAGCGCTACTCACCCAAACGGGGATGTCAGTCCCAAATAGATCAATTTATAACACTAACGTTTAGACCAAGTAATTGACAGTTCATGATTCATGGGCATAGTTACTTAGGTAAACCCGTAATTTGTTTCAAAGTGTACTTGCGTCCAAATGTAAAACAATGCATGTTTCTCAACCCAATAGTTGTAAATCATTGTAATCGTATAAAAATAAGGCTATGAACTAACCTCTGGTGAATGAATTGATTATCTAAATCAAATTGTTAGGATTTATGTTTTCTTAACTTAGTACCGACAGTACAAATAGTTAGTATTGATAGTTATAGTTAGTACCGACAGTACAAAATGTTAAGTACTGATCAGTTAGTTAGTACCGTTAGTAGAAAATAGTTAGTACCGTTTAAGAGATATGTATGAGATATTTTAAGAAAAGATATGTATGCGTTTTGTAAGCCTGTTAGGGTTTATCCTTAAGTCTATAAAAGGATCCCTCTTGGCATAGTTAGAAACACGACCTCAAGATATCTCATAGCAAAAATCATATCTCATTAGTTAGTAATCTGTAATCATTCAAAGCAGATTAATAGAAGTTATTATTTAGTTCTACATTGTTTTTCTTAGTACTTGTGTTAAGATTCCGCATTAACACATAGTATTCATAATTAGTGTTTCTATCTTAGGGATGATCAGGATGCGTAAGGATTGGCTTCAAGTATCCTATGTAAATATGTCACTTACTTAAACCCAAAAAGAAAAATACAAAAAATTATAAAACATAAAAATATAAAATCGAAAAATAGAAAATGCCAAAAAATAGTTTTTTCAAGACATTTCTTTCCATTCTATCGATACATTTGGTCTTACGAGATGTCATTTAATAATGAACGGGTCTTTAAATGAAGCTGAACGGAGTTTAAACCTTTCAAAAAATGTCTTTAATTGCTTGTACGTTACTTTCAGACTGCAACGCTTTTAAAAATGAGGAAGGCACGTCGCCAAAAGCGGTTGTTCTACTCGGGTGATTAAGTTCTCCGGCATGATTACTTATATCCTTGCACCTCGATCTTATGTACGCTTCAGTCAGCATTATTTAATTTGATTCAGAAGAGAAGTTTCTTTTATCCTTTAATTCTTCATTTATGATTCTTCGAATAATCTATTTGTGTACACGTGGTGAAAAAAGGTGTTGTCTTTCTAAAAACAAATCAGTCATCTAAGTTCTCGTAAGAAAATGATTTTAAAAGAATTTGATATCACTCAAAACAATGTCAAGGTTCTTTTAAATAGACATGGGACATTATTTGAGGAGTGGAGGAATGTGTAATAATTCTTTCAAATGTTTTTTCAATCAAGGACGTAAACAAAAAAGGGTTTGACAGTAACGGATCATTTTAAAAGGGGGTTAATGTATTTTGTAAACTCATTTAAGCTTTAGATGTACTTGTGTCATCCATGAAGGTTTAGAATGCACATATGGTAAATAGGAACTTATCCTTTTCACTTGCTCAATAGAAACGACCTAGGTTGAAATGGGTACAGTTTTATAACTCGAACGATTTGTCTCAAAATTATTGATTATACATCATGTTGGGTTAACCATTGAAAAGCGTTCTAATCAAACCAAGAATTAGTTTTTGACATTTACAAACAGAGTTTCATGAAACTCAGACCACTCGACAGCTTTCGATAGAGTCTTTAAATAGAATGGGGTCTTTGTTCGATGGGGAGAAAGTGCTTGAATTATCTTCAACAAGTATGGTAATCCTATATTGAGAAATAAGTTTTACACTTAATGGATAATGATTTTGAGGGGGAGGTTAATTTACTTTAACTCCAAGGTATTCAGTAGTTTAGTTAATAACTTAATGGGACTTAAATTTAATTTAATGATTATGTTAATGGCTTAGGCGTAAATATCACATTTGATCAATTTTACCAAAACCTGCAGTTTTAGTTTGTTGGAGAATAATTTCGTGTTTTAGAAGCCTGAAGTTGATGATATGTTTTGATTAATTTAATATTTCCCATATCAGTCAATCTACTCTTGCTTTATTTTCGCAAGGAGGTAGAATCTGTTGACCAAAGATGTGTAACATAGTTTGACTAAGTATGTGATTCCTATTAGAATAGTAAGTATCTTGCAGATGAAATGTGTTCATTCGGAACTTAGTGCTTAGTGTTATCATCTCGGTATTTAGAGGGTTATAAAGCTTGTGGACATCGTAGATTAGTTGACTTTGGTGTTTCAATTTATATCATCTTTATCATATAAGGAGAAATTCAGACATCCGGGTCTTAATTGACTTTGGTGTTACGGTTTCGAATTAATTATGTACTTCGGATATTCGGGCTTTACACATCAAGTCTTCTTAATGCGGCATACAAGAAAGCCGTGAATACTTAAGAAGGATTTTTGAATACGAGGGAAAGTGTGGAGCTTCAAAAATGAAGAAGAAGCTTCTTGGCCACAAAATTAACCAACTTTCAAAGGTTCAAGTGGAAGGATCTGAGTATTACATCAGAGGTTCTCGATGACCCAAAGGACAATTCTGGTAAGCCACAAGCAGCTTACTTTTCTTAATCTATTAGGAAGTTTATGATTGTCTCCAATCGGATAAGAAAACATAAGTTGAGAATACAAAAAGGAAGCATTAGCTTGCAGAAGAAACAAGATGGATATGTACTGACCAATTTAAACTCTGTCATTTGCTAAACTCGAGATTCAATCAAGATGGATGTTTCATTCATAAGGGACTTGGATGTCCAAACTGAACTCCATATTGCACTTGTTTATTCAATGGTTAATGGAAAGAACAGCATCAACACCACACCAATACAACCAAGTCATGCTCAAATGTGTTCGGACCTCTTGCTGGAAAGACATTTCAAAAAGGCGTTAGAGTGTGGTTGGTGCAACGGAAAACAGAGACGGACAAAAAGACTATTGCAGCAGGACAGTGTATGACGATACTATACTTGTAATTTAATCCTGTCAGGTCCTGTTTTTCATTACTATCTTGTCATCAATAAGTAGTGTGGTAATCAGTGGTATGAGTAGTTTAATGAATTTTATCATGAGTTTTGTTGAATCCCAATCATTTATTAAACTCATCATAACTGAACATAACAGGAATCCCTCCATTAATTGAGGAAAGGGAGCATATATTTGTTCATTATGGCTTGTATTTAATCAGGCCATATTTTTCTCCCAAATCTTCTAATCACTATTTATGAGATACTAAATTCAACAAGGGTTTGAAATTTTTGATTGGGGAGGGAATGTGATTTCAACTATTAATTGATTAAAATGTGATTATTAAGATCAAGGGGTATCTCCTCATGTGCCTAAAAAATTTCGACTATCTACGCATCATCGTTTAGGTGGACGCAGTTTCATGAATCAAAACAAATCGGAGGTACTAATGCTTTGAGTTTACATCACCGTACCTTTGATTAATTTTCAAAGGTTTTATGGCAAGAGAATAGTACAAAAGATCCGCCCTGTGTTTACTTTATCGGAGTTATAAGGATGGTACTGGTTAGTACAAAGTTCCCTGATCCCGTCCAGAGATGGAGGATTACCAAGGGGACAATCCATAGTTAGTCTATAGAAGGTTTAGGAATGATTAAAAAGGAGTTATGTGAGAATAAGGGAATAGTGGGATGAGTTAGAGCCTTGTATAGGAATAAACCCCCCTAACAAGCGTTCTAGTAATGAAGTCTGGCAAGCATGAAGGGGTTGAGAATGAAAAAGAAATTGGTTAAGATATAGGGGAAAAGAAAGCAGCCCTCTTAAAATTAGGCAGAAACGGTTTATACATTGCTATCAGAATCCACATGGTGATTGATGACATTGAGACAAGTATCATGGACCCACGTGATCGCATGCACAACCTCACTAGCTATCAGATCCTCAAAGGATTTCTGTTTCATTTCTTACGGGAGTCAACCACAAATCTATGTCTTTCTCACTCGAGTTTGTCGGATATTGCAAAAGGGAGCGTCTGCTCCAGCCTCCGATAACTAAAACTTTAAATGCACTATGAGTCTAGAGCCATGAGATATCCACAAATCTTGTGAGTACCACTTATCCATATTGTGCTTTGTTTCTCACTCACTGTAACAAGTAAAGATCTTAAGAGTCCTACGCATTATCCTCGTGGTATTGCCAGAACATCCGAGTGATACGAAAGTACTCACAATGAAGATGGAAATCCTTCTAGAGCCAACATCAAACAAGCTCTTGGTAGGTGACATGTGAGATCCACTATGGATTAAACTTGTGACAAATGGAAAGCAACGATGGTGCGATTCTTTATGAATCAAACTTGTTCCAGGCAGTGAATTGACGAATAGCTTTTGAAAAACCTTTCGATGTGCTCAACAACTGATTTTCTAGCACATTGACTGTGTATATCTTTCAAAACAAATGTGTTTCTGATGAAATTTGATTTTGTGCTATAAAACACTATCGATGTGTCACAAAAATACTTTCTCAAGTAACACGTCGATTGATTTTCAAATCAATTTTTATCTTTTAATCGGTAAGACAGTAACTAACCGATTCACTCTTATCGTGTTGTCTGCTTTGAGACGTTCCGATAAAGAGAACAGGCAAGTATGGTGATTCTGATGGCTATACATTTGATGATCCAATACTTATACTGGAAATCCTGTCAAGGAGATTCCTCTTAAGAGGAATCTACCTGATCACAGGTCGGTCCTCACGGATCCGGAGGTTAATCCAACCAGACTCAGGCGAATGACAAAGCCATATTCGCCCACAAGCTTTATTGCTAACTGTTTTATTACAGGATCAAGCAAAGATGGAGATGGAGATACCTCGTTCCAGTGGAGTCAATTCACCACCCAATGCTCACGCTTAATGTTTCCAAGTAAAGACATCATGACAACTGAATGACCTACAACACAGCTTCCGCAACTCTGAGAAGTAGTATCATGATCAAGAAAAGTGTGAGCATGCGGGTCCGAAGGTCACAACATCACATGAAGGCAACACTTCACAACAAGGATGATTAAGAGATTTACTGTGGCTGATGATCTCAAAGAAAGCTCGAAGATCACACAAGTCTAAGGAACAAAGTTCAAGGATCACTACATAGTGTACAATGATCTCAAAGAATGAAGAATCAAAGACTACGAGCTACTGACAGAAGGTCGAAGAACTAGAATGCTATTATTCAAATTGTATTTTATGGGGTGACCTCCCTTAGGGGGAGATTGTTAGGATTATGAAAAAGACTCGGTCACCCCCGTGTATTGTTTAGTATAGCAAAGCTCGTAGTTAGAAAGTAAGCGTATGACTTTCGGTATTGGGCCGGGTCTTTTACCCAAGTGTTAAGCCCATACCCAAGCCCATAGAGCTCATAAACACATGTATATAAACCCCTTTCCAGCCATGGGAAGGGGTTGGTTGTTCAATTTATCATAATACTTTGTCTTGCACTTTCTCTCTCGAGAAATATCACTTTCTCTCTCTAAAATTAAGTAGTCAACCCATCATCTCTTGCTTGTGTTATGATATCATGTATACTACATAATAATTAGTTTAGTATTTTTTATATTTAATTTAGATTAAAAGTTTTTTTAATTCATAATAAATTAAATAAAAGTCAAAAAAATTTAATTCTTTTTTTTTAATTTTCTTTTATCATTTAGGACTTCTAAAAAATAAATTTAATATTCTAGGGTTAAAATTTGAAGTTTTTGGTTTTTAAGTCTCGTTTTTATAATCCCGTTAACGTTTTTGTGTTTAATTCGTGTTTGCCTTAATTGTTGCTTGCTTTTTGCTTGTTTTTGCATTTCATTTGTATAAAATAGAAACCAAAATCCAAAACTTAACTATCAAAATCTCATTACAAACGCAACTATCGAAGTTCAATTCACGCTTGTTGGAACAAAAACGACCGGAAACGATAAGATGGGGTCCCTTTGACGTCGAAGCTTCCGAATTATATTTTATTCGTGAGATGGTTTTCTCTTTCGATTCACTATATATATATATATTATATATATATAAATATTATATGTATATATATTATATTAATATATTTATATATATATCATTAAACATGATCAAATGGAGCATCCAGCAAGTGTTGAACTTGATTTTCGAGCTCGATGAGACGGCGATCGAATGTAATTGGGACATTTTGAGGCAAAGTGATTCCCTTGACCGACTTAGCGAAATCCCTTGGGTCGTTCTAACTTTTGTTGTCATAGAGGGTGAGGTCCTCGAATAATGCCTAGGATTCTTTGGCGTTTCTGTCACGAAGCTTATCACCGGCCGATTGGTCAATGGTTCGTCTTGTGACGGGATTGACATGGTCATAGAAGATTTGGACTTAGAGCCAAAGGTCGATGCTATGATGAGGGACTTTTTGGAGTAAGTCCTTGAAACGAGTCCATGCTTCTGAGAGAGACTCTCCATGATGTTTTTGGAACATCAGGATATGCAGTCCTTCCCGGTGGAAAGAATTGAGTAAGGAAACGAGTAGTAAGATCCTCCTTGTGGTGATGAATCCTACTAGAAGATGTTCAAGCCAATTGCGAGCTTGATCGCGAAGGGAAAATTGAAATAAACGCAGGCGCGTTCTTTCCCTGTTTTCACCATCAAGGTCAAGTGAGTCCACAAGTTTTAGGAAATCCTTGAGGTGTTGGTTTGGATCCTCAAACCGAAATCCATGGAATGAGCACCCGTTTTGCACCAACCGGATGATGTCAGATCAAAGAGGTACCACGTTGTTCCCTAGTGGGAGCTCGATGGTATTCCGGTATTCCTGTAACCCTCTTGCTAAGGTTAGGAGTAGTCTCCACATGTATTTCTAATAATGAAAATCATCACCATTGTCTAATAATATTAATGAAAAAATACCCCCCCCCAAAAATAAATAATATTACCCCCCCCCACCCCCCCCCCCCCCCCCCCCTATTCCTGTGGCCTTTGTGGCTAGGTTTGGAGTAGTCTCCAAGAGTACGGATATGATTCTCGTCTCCCATAGAGGTAGACGAGAATGGGTTATGAAACAATTAACACAAAGAAAAGATACACTACGAGAAAGCTAATATACGGAATTAAAGTCTCACTTAAAAGGATTCAAGCGAGTAGAACTAAGTTAAGCTATAATCAAAACCTAACTATTCCCCAGGCAGCGGCGCCAACAACTTGATGCGGTAGGACTTCTACACAAAGTTTTACAACTCCCTAGGCAGAGCACCTAACCGTTGTAGTAGTAGTATAGGCAAGACTCGAGGGTTGTTATCGTTCTCTAGGGGAATAGGTTGGGAAGGCTTGATAACGGTCTAACATAATTCTAGGGGTTGAGAGAAGATTATTTTTGTGTTTTTATACTTTATAGAAAGCAGATAAATCTATTGTTTGAGAGGTTGGGTTGTTTAACTATTATCTAAACTAATTATAATCTATACTACTGTTGATAACTTTATGATAATTAGATGTATTTACTTAATCATGCATTACTTATCAGATTGCTTCTCCTAATCTTGCTGTCTTGTCACACTTGTGTTGATCTGTATAAGTATTTCCTAGGTCATAAACAGATTACACGAACCCGCCGTCTATTTAATATTTTGTTAGGGCAACGTACAAGTAAGGTAGTATAAATACTATTACAAGGACCCTAAGAGTATATTAAATACGTGTGAAATACCTTAAGAGGGATCAACCATATAAGGGGGTAAGGTAGTATGAAGACTGTTACCCGATGGTATCCTTTCTACGCTCTCGCGTTTCCCTAAACGTGTCTACATCGATACAGACAAAAGCTGGTTTTCTAAAGCCTAACACGCACACTCATCAACAAGAAGCAACAGTAATAGGATCTACAATCCGAATTTTATGTAATCATAAGCAAATACAAAGGAGGGTTTAGCCTCGCATGTAATAATGAAAGCAAAAAGATAAATCAATCACACAACACATAGACATATTGAATGATTAATGATAAATAACCTTAGTTTAATTAAAACATGGATCCAAGGTAGTACAATAGGGTTTCGAGGCCCTAAAAACGACTTTTGAAGCTCCTACAAAAGCTAGAGTTTATCTCCCTAAAGTTACACAAAGTTACACCCTTAAAACCCAAAAATCAATTTTGTATATATAGAGATATCGCTGCGACGGCATCGCTTTGCACTCCTGACGCCGTCGCCACATAGATGGTTCTAGATCCACTTAAAGTCAGCCACGTCTTGACGCCGTCGCTGAATCTCTGACGCCGTCGCCATGAATGTTATGACGTCGTCGCTTTATGGTTGCGACGCCGTATCCAGGCTTTGAGTGAATAACTCTTCATTGTTCTTGGTGTAGAGTCGTAGTCTTGTCCGTTTCTTTTCCAAATGAGCCCAAGTCACGTGTATTTCCTCCAAATGCCATCCAAGTGCTAAAAACCTAAGAACAAATGATTAAGCACATAATCTGGGCATATTTGCATCATTTAGGGGGTTTAATGACCCCAAAATAGTGTATAAAATGACACCTCATCACTCTTCCAATTAATGTGATACACATTGAAAAGTTCATTTATCCCTCAAACAAACTGAATAAAAACTGCTGAAGCTGAAGCTTTAGTTCTAGTCGAATAGTTTATTTTCTTATTCCTCATAACTCTGGTTAAAGAATAAGTTCGAAGGAGATAACACCCTAATTGTCATTCAACCACCTTGCTATTCCGTAAGCAAGGTGTGTCATACATTCTTTATTTGATTCTAATAAGAACCTATATGTTGAAAAGTACTTCTATGTGTTTTAAACTTGTTCTTTATAATCTTCATATATATTTTTTTAAAACTCACTTTATTGCCATGGAATGTGATTAGTTTAACTTGATAAACCTTAAATCAGATTTCAAGGGACCAACAAGTGGTATTAGAGCCTTCTGGTTTATAAAATCCCTTTAAAAGGATATATAAAAAGGGTCAAAGATTTTTAAAATCAAGATCCATCTTAAATGGCAGCAGTAGAAGTACCACAGACTCTTGAATACATGGGTGCTAGTTATATGCCGCTCCTGTACTAGAAGTGGAAAATTGCACCAACTGGAAAAAGAGGTTCATGTGCCACATCCTTGGTATTGAACCTCAATTTGAAAATATCATCAAAAATGGTCCTTTTATCCCCATGACAGCTGGTCAAAGGAAGCTAAAAGGACAATGGACTGGAGATGAGAGAAAGGTTGCTAACTTAGATCATCGACTCAAAAGTCTCATCATGTTTGTCCTTCCAGATGACCAAATGAATTATGTCATAAACTGCTTAACAACTAAATCAACCTTGGATGACCTCATACTATATCATGAGGGTGCCTCTAATGTGAAAGAAAGTAGGGTCATAGACCTAAAGTTGTGTTATAACACCTTAAAATTCAAAAAAGGTAAAACACTAACACAAACTTTTACCAGATATAAAGCTTTGATGAATGGGTTAGTAAATGATGGCATCAAACTTTTAAAGCTTGAAATAAATATTGGTTTTATCAAATAGGCTACCAAAGAAGTGGCTAAGTTTCTGCTAAAGTCTCAGAAACATAATTCATGTGAAAGATTCTGAGCTTGCTTCTCTATTTGGTAAACTCAAATATGAAGAAAACCTAATATACAGTGTTTATAAGACTAGAAAGAACAAATCTCTTGTCTCTACAACACCTTTGTCAACTGCCTTCATCTCTACCTCTATTGACCAGGACTTTCAAGATAGTCCTAATGATGAAGAGGATACAAGAAGCAGTCATGAGTACCTGAATGACATAGAAGAAGAATATCAAGCAAGAGATCTTTTAGCCAATCTAAAAGATTCTTCAAGAAGGGTACTCAAAGGTTCAGCAGTGCAAAAGCAACTGACCAAGCTGAATGCCATAAGTGTGGCAAGAAAGGTCATTTTGCAAGAGACTATTGGTCAAAAGCTTCAGTTCCCTCATATCAATCACCCTTTGAACAAAAACCTCTCAATTCCTCTCAGCACAAACCAGAACTAAGGCCTACTAAGGACTTTGAAGCTAAATACAACAAAGTCAAGGATAAACTGGCTCTCCTAAGTTCAAGTGCTTCAGCTTCTAATGCTGCAACTGTTAAGAACAAAGGTCTCATTGTTGAAGCCTATGAGTGGGATGAAGAAGAAGTGTCATCATATGATAATGTGATGGCGGAGTTTAAAGTACTCATGGCACTAGCTGAAGAAAATGATGTTGTCAGCAAAGAAGGCGCTAGAAATGGTGAATGGGTAAAGATATCCATGAGAAAGGTACACACTCTTCTTAAAAGGGAAGATAATGATGATAGAAAAACCTATGTAGATTATTTTTGTATCGATCTAAATTATGTTGAAAAACAAAGAAATAAACTTTTGTCAAAACATAGAGATCTTGTTCATGAACTAAATGCATGCAAAGAGTAGCTTTTAGTATTAAAATGAGAAAAACTTGATTTTCTTACCATGCAACATGTAAACACTAAGATTCTCAAAGATAATTGTAAAATATATGATATATCTTATCTCACAATCAAATGACAAGAAAACTAGAGAGAGAGTGGAAGGATTGAACACTTTAGAGAGAGAAAGGAAAAAGAGCAATATTAGATTAGAATGAATGAAAGTGAACAACCAACCCACTCCAAGGTGTAGAGAGGAGTATAAATACATCCATTTGGCCGGCCATGGACCCTTAATGGACTTACCATGGGCCTTGGGCCTTTCTACCTTATCAAGGTTCCTAAAACTATACTACGAGCATATCTTACGATATTTATGGAAGTGACCGATACTTTTCGTATTTCTAACAATCTCCCCCTAAGGGAGGTCACTCCATTGTACAAAATTGTTAATCCTAGCATACTATGCTTATCTTGAGCTCGTAGTCTTTAAACTTTAATCATTATCTTGTGATATGTTGTAGTGATCTTTGACTTTTAGGCTTAAGCTTATTCCATTAAAGCTTGACTTGTATGTAAACTTGAACTTCTTTGAGATCATCAACCAAGCATAATCTCTTATAATCATCTTGTGATATTTTCACCATCTTGTGTACTTGTGACTTTCAGACCGAAATACTCATACTTTTCTTGAGATTGAAAGCTTGAATAAAACACCTTTCTTGAAGTTCTTTAACTTTAACACTTCATTGCTTTAAGAAGGACGTGCGGTATCAGAGTAGCGAAAGTCTTAAAACATGTACTTAAGCTTTCATGATGTCTTTATGTATGTCGATCGAGTATGAGCATGTGGCTATGAATCTTGACTTGTCTTAATCCAATTGCTACGACTATCGAGATTTCTTACATGAAAGGGTTAGTGATAAGACAAGCATAGACCGAGAATATACATAATAGTGGATCTCTTTGTCACTTCGTGCGAATAAATCTGGTTGTACAAATAACACGTAACCCGTACAAATTCAGTAATAAATAAACTAGCTTAGTGAACATAGTGTAGAATTTGCCGAAGATAAATCTCCTTGACAGGGTTTCACAGCTGTACTAGCCGTTCTTATTACCGAAGAGTCTCAAAGCAGACAACACGGTAAGAGTGAACTGGTAAGTTACTATCTTCATGATTAAGTCGTTAAATCGTGTTCAGCTTTCCTATGTCTAGATACCCTTGTGAGGCTTCCCATGGACATAAGATTGAAAATTGATTTAGAAAAATCAGTCGGTGTGTTAAGATGCAAACGGTTTTTATAACACACTAATAGTTTTATCTTTTTCAAAATTCATCCGTCAATTTAATGTTGGCTCTGGAAAGATTTCCATCGTCATTATGCATACTTTATTATCACTCTGATGTTTTAGCAATATCACAAGGATAATGCGTAGGACTCTTAAGTTATTACTTGTTTTCATAGTGTGTGAGCAACAAATATTATTGAATAGTATCCTAGTGTGATTTATGGAGGATCTCTTTTGGCTCTAGACTTAATAGTGCACATTTGGTTTTAGTAATCAGAGACTGGATCAGACTGCCACCTTTTCAATACCAACTAACTCAGAGTGAGAAAGTCGATAGAAATGCATGTAATCTCCGTGAGAAATGAAACAAGAGTCTTTTAAGAGACCTTGAGTGACTGGAGAGGGTTGTGCAATGCGTCACTGGGTCCATGACGACTATCTTTAATACCAGACAACAGCTTAGTTTTTCTGGCAGTTTATGTATCGACCCGGTTTATGCCTAAGTGTAAAGAGGCCTTCTTTATTTTCACCCTTTATCTTACCTTTTCCTTTTCATTCTTCAACCCCTTCAGTGCTTACCGAGACTTCATGACTAGTACCTTGTTGGGTTTGTTCCAGTACTAGCTCTATTTTAGTCGACTCCATTCCCTTTTCTCACTTTTCTCACTTTTCTCCTTTTTATCATACCTAAGAACTTCTATACTAACTAGTGGATTGTCCCTAGGTAGATCCCTTTGGTTCTAGATGGATCTTGGGAATGAACACCTATACCTAACCACCTTATAGCTCTAAGTAATTACATACATGGTCAGTCTTTTGGTATTGTTCACAGCCTTAAAACTATTTGAAAACATCAATCAAGGTACTTTGATATAAATCAAAACATTTAGTACCTCGATGATTTTACTTTTCAAAAATGCTCCCCCTGCATATGTGCATCGATAACCAAAAATGTTTAGCACATACAAGGAAGGAGTTCACATATGAGTCTTTAAGATCACATTATATAAGTTATATATTTTTAATCATATTTTCTCCCCTTATCAAAAATGTCAAATCTCTTGATATTTTGGATATCAATTGATTCAAGTATGTAAAAAAGTATTTGGGGAGAAAAATGTTCTAATTATATATCAAGCCTATTAATGCCCCCCCTTAAATTATGAGGGAATTATATAGTGTTTGTGTACGTTAATCTGAATTTTTTTGAATTTACTAAGAAATTCTTGAAAATTCATACACAAACACTATATATGACTATTTCTAGTCTAACACTACTTATTTACATACTTACAAGATTTGTAATTATGAGAGAATGACCTGAAATGAAGTAGGACAAAATATGACAAAGTCATATTGTCCGTTCAAGCAGCCTGAAGTCTTCTCTGTATTCTCTCCGACCAACGAACTTCTCTAAATTCCTCATCAACTTTCTCTCCAGCTGCAGCTTATCAATGGCTTTGCTCATGATGCGAGACCTTTGTTTGTCTAAAGTACTCCATCTTCTCTTTGGCAAGTATTCCATCCTCAGGTTGGAAGCAATATCATGAAGAATAGATCGAACAGATGTGAGCGTCCTGTCACTAAACTTGTAGAGTTCATCCGAGCGCATTAACCTGTTTCTTTTGAACTTGTCTACATAGATAATTATTTTTGGATTGTTGTATGTTGTGTATGAAGTTCTTTTGGAGATGTCGGATCTGAATGACTCTATCATAGTGATATTGAGCTTCTTCTGGTAGCTTTTGACTCCTAGTTGAAGATCTTCTACCCGCTTAAGAATGACAACACATCTGGTATACATCCGCAATGCCACATTTAAGTTAAAGATGACATCTCTCTCCAGATTGGAGAGCTTCTTCTGAACTAAAAGAAGCAACATATCTTCAATATCACGTAGATTAACTCTTGGGAATTCACCTTCCATGAACTTGTAGAGATTCTGATCTTCTCTTCGAACAACAATGTAACACCCCACCTAACATACATTAGATTGCGCAGCTGAATTAGTAAGTTTGGTGTTACTAAATAGCACCATTCAACAAGATAATAGAAAACGACCCAAATGAGATGTTTTAACAAACATGTGTTCCATTATTATTCAGAGTTAAAATGCGTTTATGTAACCACAGAATCGTAACCACCGTCTAGTACAACATTTGAAAAGACAATTGTTCATATAAAAGACATTGTTTTAACACAACTTAAGACATTGTTTTTGAAAGACCGGAACACACAAGTAGTCTTTCCACAAAACCATCACACGCATGACACCTCCACGCCATCGTTGCCTTCATCCTTGGTTACCTGGGATAAAACATGTTTAAAACGTCAACAACAAAGTTGAGTGAAATTCATAGAGTTTAAAATAATTAATAACAATCATCTTTGAACAAATAATTAGTTCTCGGGAAATCAAAGCAACGAATGCAATGTATATCAACTTCTTTTCTTTTACGCATTAAGCTCATGACACCGAACATTAACAGTACATATGGCATTTCATATGTTAGAGTGCCCCAAAACAAGGTATTATTGTCATATACCTACTACTTTCTAATTACAAAATGTCCGTTACAGGGTGATCACATACGGATTCATACCCCAGACAGGGTTTTCAAACCCAATAGATCTATTTAATGCATTAGCGTTCACCTCGCAAGGCAATTAACGGTTCATGAAATAAGGGAGTTCGACAATAACAACTTATGCGAAAACAATCTCGTAATCGGACCCAACATACCATAAAATCATATGTGTTCGATTTTATAAAACAAACATGTATCCCCCTCGCGGGTTTCAAAACAATTAAAAGATTTAAATGCGAGGCTATGAACTCACCTTAAGAAAAGATCCAGATCAATCAAGCGTAAGAAACTTCACGTACTAAAAACCCACCTATATAATACATTATATAGCGGTACGTGAGTAAAGTATAAAAATCATAATATTGCTATACTTTCATATATATCTATATATATATATAAGATATAAATAAATAATATATATAATATAAAAATATATAAGAAATATATATATATATATAAAATACATACAAACAATAGTCAATCAAATCAACAAGCGCAAATAGCTTCACGTCTTAACCGCGACCTATATAATACATATATAGTGGTACGTGACTAAGAGTATATTAAATCATATATTGCATACTTGCATATATCTATATATCAACATTATTACGTATATACAATCATTTACTACAATCTCTAAGTGCGACGCAAAACATTTCACCTTGACGCACTTAACAATATTACCACATTTTCTATAAAGTTTCTATTTTTAGAAAGTTACCGAAAGTAAGGATAATATAATCCGAACTTCATATTTCGTTATCAATTAACTAACACTACGAACCCTTTACTCATTATAGACTTTATTCAAAAGTTTACGCAAGTTTGACTTTTAAAAGTCAAACTTCGTAGTTGACTTTTTACCCCCAAAATACCCAAACTTGACTCGGCCATAAAACGTTCTTTTTTAAGAGTTGCAAGGCCCACCTTATATCAAAATAGACCTTAGAACATCCTTTATCATTTTCAAAAGCCTAAAATAGATTTCAAAAATTTCTCGACACGTCACGGTCAAGTCAAACTTTCTGGTCAAACAAAGTCAACCCAAAACCCAATAAAATGACATTTTCGACATAATCCGACTATCAAAATACCAAACACTCTTTCAATAATTTTCGCACTTGAATCATCTAGCAATAATCATATACATGCAATAACATCTAATTAATCAACACAAAAACACAATTAAAATACTCACAAAGCTAGAACAAAACTCGACTATGGTTTCCCCTTGTTGAACCGTACGGACGAAACCCAAACAATAACAAACCAAATCTTTTTCAATCAACCAACACCAAAATAACAATAATCTAACCACTTTGAACACACGCTTATACTTGAAATCACTAGAACTCGACCAAAAATTCAACTTCTTCAAATCTTAATGTATGTGAGGTTTCTATAGTGGGATTTGTAGCTCTTGAAACAAGGATTAAGATGGTATAATCAGATTTAATTGCATGTCGGAAATGAAGTGGTAGTGGTTTTTCCTTGTGGTCGGTCGTGAACTAGGGAGGAGGAGGAAGAGGAAATAATTTTTGTAAAAGTGTTATATGGTGTGTGTGTTGTGTTATTTATACAATTGAAGTTTGACAATTTGGCAATTTTAACCCTTCCTTCTTTAATCCCTTTTAGAACTAGTACAAAGTGTTATTTCTTTTATTTAAAATTGGCCAAATACTCGGGTCACACTACGTTAACAAATATTTTAAATTCGTCCCACAAATTTTATTTAAAACATTTAATAAATCGTTAAACCTCGTAAAACACGACCTTTAAACATGGTTTTTACAAAAATTTGGGGAAACGTCGTAAAATACAAAAATAACATATTTACGCTCTCAGAGCCTCAAAATACATTTTTCTGATTCTTAGACACTAAAAACAAAATAAAAATTCAATCACGGATTGAAATTACATTATAAAAGAAAAATTCTCATCAACCCTTATATAGCATAAACGACTATAATTATTTACGTAACTAAAAATAGTTATCTTAGCTCGAGATAGACGTTGACTTGAAGCTCGGGTTGTTACATTCTCCCCTCCTTTAGGGAGCGCCATCCCGATGCTCAGCTCGACTTATCCGCTTTCCTCGCTTCGTCCTTACTTGTAAAAAGATGAGGGTACTTTTTCTTAATCTGATCCTTATGTTCCCAAGTAATTTCTGGACTTCTTTGCGATTTCCAATGAACTTTAACAATAGGTATCCGACTTTGCTAAGTCTTTTAACCTCTCTATCAACAACTTCCACTGGCTCTTCAATCATATGCAGCTTATCATCAAGTTGAATCTCATCCATCGAGACAACAATATCACCTTCCGCTAAACATCTCTTAAGATTCGAAAGATGAAAAGTACTATGAATCCCTTTCAACTCTTTAGGTAACTCCAAAGTGTAAGCTACAGGACCAACTCTAGCTAGAATCTTGAATGGCCTAATGTAACGTGGACCTAGCTTTCCGCGCTTTCCAAAACGCACAATGCCCTTCCATGGTGATACCTTGAGCAGTACCATATCACCAACTTCAAATTCCAACAGTTTAGCTCTCTTATCTGCATAACTCTTCTGGCGACTACGGGCAGTCAACAAACAGTTCTTAATTTAGACATCTTCTCGGTCGTATCACGGATCAATTCTGGACCGGTGAGTTGGCTATCCCCAACCTCACTCCAGCATACCGATGATCTACATTTCCGTCCATACAGAGATTCATATGGTGTAGCCTTAATACTTGTGTGATAACTATTATTATATGAGAACTTGACCAATGACAGATGGCGATCCCAACTACTTTCAAAGTCGATCACACAGGCACGCAACATAACTTCCAGCGTTTGTATAGTCCTCTCACTTTGACCATCCATTTGAGGGTGGTAAGCGGTAGTCATATCCAAATTCGTTCCCAGCGCTTCCTGAACCTATCTCCAAAACCTTGACGTAAAATGGCTATCTCGATCCGAAATGATCAAAACAGGAACACCATGCCTACACACTATTTCCTTCAAATAAAGTCGCGTGAGTTTCTCCATACTATCCATTCTCTTCATTGGTATGAAATGAGCTGATTTGGTTAGTCGATCGACAATAACCCAAATCGTATCATACCCACTCGGCGTTCTTGGCAATCCACTCACAAAATCCATAATAATCCTTTCCCACTTCCAAACTAGAATCTCAGGTTGTTGCAACAACCCAGATGGTTTCTGATGCTCAGCTTTGACCTTCGCACATGTCAAACACTTACTAACGTATGTAGCAATATCCGCTTTCATATTCGGCCACCAATACAACGGTTTCAAATCTTGATACATCTTGTCCGATCCCGGATGGATGGAATACTTGGACTTATACGACTCATGCATAACTAAATCCTTCAATCCACTGAATAGCGAAAACCAAACATGATTCCCAAAACAACGTGTTCCATCAGGGAGAAATTCGAATATTGGCTTAATCAATCTCCCTAAATTTTCTGCCTCAACATTCTCTCCTTTCATCGCTTCCTCCTAAGCTTTGCGAATTGGCTTAGGTAGATCATTGTGAACAGTCATCATTAAGGCTCGAACACACAATGGCTTATCCCTTTCTTTTCGACTTAAGGCATCAGCCACAACATTTGCCTTTCCAGGATGATACCGAATTTCACAATAATAATCACTCAATAACTCAATCCATCTCCATTGTCTCAATTTCAGCTCTTTCTTATTCAAAATATATTGTAGGCTCTTGTGATCGGTGAAACCCACACACTTTGTTCCATACAAATAATGTCTTCATAGTCTAAGAGCGAAAACAACGGCTCCTAACTCCAAATCTTGAGTAGTGTAATTCTCTTCATGGACTTTTTATTGTCTATAAGCATACGCTATCACGTTCTCTCTTTGCATTAACACAGCTCCATAACCCTTAAGTGATGCATCACAATACACCACAAAATCTTCCGTTCCATCAGGCAACGCTAAAATCGGTGCACTACACAACTTCTGCTTCAATGTCTAAAAAGCTTCTTCTTCGTTTCCCCACTCGTATTTCTTATTTTTCTGAGTCAACTTAGTCAGTGGCTTAGAAATCAAAGAAAAACCTTCAATGAACCTCTGGTAGTACTTAGCCAATCCAAGAAATTGCCTCACCTTCATTGGCATCGTCGGTGCATCCCAACTCTTAATGGATTCAATCTTGGCATGATCAACATAAACACCACTATGATTAATCACATGACCAAGAAATTATACCAAATCAAGCCAAAAATCACAATTTGAAAACTGGGCGTACAATCTCTCTTTCTTAAGCAGCTCCAAAATAATCTCCAAATGCTTCCCATGCTCTTCTTCGTCCTTGGAATAAACCAAAATATCATCAATGAACTCTATGACAAACTTATCAAGGTATGGCTTGCATAAGCGATTGATCAAGTCCATAAACACATCATGCGCATTAGTCAATCCAAATGGCATTACTTGGAACTCAAAGTGACCATACCGAGTTCTAAAGGCGGTAATTGGAATGTCTTCTTCTTTAATGCTTAACTGGCGATATCCTGATTGCATATCAATCTTAGAATACATGCTCGAACCTTGCAGTTGGTCAAATAAATCGTTAATTCTTGGAAGAGGATAACGATTCTTGACAGTCAACTTGTTCAACTTGCGATAATCGATACACTTTCTAAAAAATCCATCTTTATTCTTCACAAACAACATCGGTGCTCCCCACGGTGATGAACTTGGACAAATAAATCCTTTCTCCAGCAGCTCTTGCAATTGTACCGATAACTCTCTCATCTCAGACGATGCCAATCTATATGGAGCACGTACAACAGGTGCAGCCCCTAGTACTAGATCAATTTGAAATTCTACTTGTCTCGGTGGTGGTAGTTTTGGCAACTCCTCTGGAAACACCTCAGGAAAATCACGAATTACAGGCACGTCTTCCATTCGTTTCTCCTTTGACTTGTTTTCCATCACGTGTGCCAAAAAAATGACAACCTCGCTCGACATACTTACGGGCCTTAATACATGATATGACCTTTAATCAAGATACACCATTGTCACTCTCGACTATCAACATCTTGTTCCCATACGGTATACGAACAACTTTCTCGCCATAGACGATAACGGCATAGTGCTTAAAAAGCCAATCCATTCTGATGATGAAGTCAAACGTACCAAGCTCAATCGGCATCAGATCGATTTTAAAAACATGGTTAACTAAATTCAAAGTGTAACTTTTCAAAATAGTGTTCGTACTAACTACCCTTCCATCAACTAGCTCTATCTCATAACTAGCTCCTATTTTAACCGGATCGATATTAAGCATGGAACTAAATCTAGTATCCACAAAACTCCTATCGGAACCCAAATCAAATAAAACAAAAGCATAGCGTTTATTAAGCAGAAACATACTAGTAACCACATTCGGACCCTTCGGCTCAGTATCCTTAATAATATAAGCTCGGCCATAAACTTCTCCAACTTCCTCTTGCTTAACCTTCCTTGGGCATCGGTTCCTAGTATGACCTTGCTCACCACAATCATAACAAGTTGGAATAGGCAGAGCATTTGCACCCGTGGCAACATTCTTTTCCTTACTGTACCTTAACTTATGCCCAACCTTTTCACACTTGTGGCACTTGATCGTACACTGACCAACATGGCAAGTAAAACATCGTTCACACAAAGGAAGCTTTCCATTAGTAGGAGCGGTAACCATAGCTCGCGTATTCCCTTGCCTTTGGTTATTCTGCAAAGTTTGACGTAAGTTATCCCTTTGATTGCCCTTACCACTACTATTTCCACTTTGAAAGCTCTCCCACTTTCTCTTATTTCCTTCCAAAATTCTTTCATCTCTAGCTTGCAATTTCTGATCCATCAACTTATGAGCCATACGCACAGCTTCACTTAGGTTAGCCGGCTTAGAAGAAGTAACTTTACCCTTAATGTTATCAGTCAATCCTTGGATGTAAGCATAAACCTTTACTCTTTCTGGCTTAACCATTCTTGGACACATCAATGCAAGCTTATTGAACCTCTGAGTATAAGCCACAATGTTATACTCCTTAACCTTCAAGTTCTACAATTCATGCTTCATACGTTGAACTTCTTGTTGCCCTCAAAATATTGAGTCGAACAAGGAAGCTCGGCCACTCAACGAGGAAGCTTTGGTCTTTATTTAATATATATTGTAATAGGCTAGTTACGAGTATCAGGTTCGTTATTTAGTCTAATATTGTATATGTTCTGGACTAAGGTCCATTGTAATTCCGAGCCCGGCCCAAGCACCATTCGGCCCAACAAATCCCATGTGGTGCAAGTATAAATACCCCTCTCCAAGTGTGGAGAGGGTGTTGGTCTCATTTGTAACACACACTCTTTAGGTGAAATCAACCACTCTTTTTCTTCTTTCTAACCTCTCTCTAAATTCTTATCATATCTCCTTTCTATTTTTATTGGTTACCATAGTGAAGTGAAGGTGATTAGAGGGTTTCGACATTTTGTATCAAGAGCCTCGGGTGGGTTTGATGATAAGTGGTTTTGTTGTTTGAGCTTTTACGGGTTTTCTTAGTTCATTTTTCTTATTCGGCTTATTTTTAATTTCATAGATTATTTCTTAAAAGCTCTTATTTTTCACTTTAATATTAAATCTTGTTAACTTTCATAGCAAAAAAACGCAGATTAATAAGTTGGGCTTTATATCAGAGTTGAGCTTTATTGATATTAGTTATTGTGATTTACATATTATGCCTAACTTTAGTTTTACACACTTCATTACAAAGCTTCATACTTTTACACAAAAATAAAAGTAACTATATACCTTTATTACGTAGCTTATTACTTCTTGTCTCAGCTTAATCTAGCTTATTTTGGAGTTAATAGTCACGAGCTTCTTTATAAGGTTTTAAGTTGTTTTCATTTAAAAAGCTTTAAACTTGATTTAAAACTTCTCACGTAGCTTATTTGTTAGCGTACTTTCGAAGCCTTTTCGTGTCTTAAAACAGCTTATTTTTGAGCTTTTTGTGAGCTTTTTCTTGGTCATGGTTTAATACATAGCAAAAAGACAACAATGACACATTTCTTATTATTTTGGATCTGTGTTGGGTTGTCATTGCTAAGAGACAAGAAACTCAAGAAAGGACAGTTTGTGTTTTTTGCATAAAGACAAAACGTACCATTCTTTTGGTTTGTATCAGGCGAGTTATACATCACGTTGTGGGTGAACTATACCCTTATAACAACTAGGCGAAGTATACAACTAAGATTGGCGAAGTATACGGTTGTGTTCGGACAAGTTATATGTTTTTGTTTTTGTGGGTGAAGTATACAACACGGGTAATAGGCAAACTATACACGTTTGTTCGTAGGCGAACTATACGTGCTAGTGAAGGCGAAGTATACGCTTCATAATAGGCGAATTATACGTTTGTGGAGGCGAGCTATACCTTGTTTTCATAACAGGCGAATTATACAAGAAAATTAGGAGACTTATACACAATTGCTTGTACAAAGTATACTCGTCTCTAACTCATTCAAACGGATTTCGGGTTTTTCGGTTTCATGCTTCGGTTAATAACGGGTCTTCTAATCTATACCATTGTGATCGTGATCCTTTTTCGATCATCGTGGTATATTTATTTTACACCGTCGATAACCGTATCAAGTTCAAAAGACAAAACCATAATCGTTCCATTTTTTATAATTCAAACGAAGAAGATGTTATAAAATGGTGGGAAAAAATTTCATTTATTAAACACTTTGAAAAGTTGGCACATGCAGCCCCTGGACTTTAATTCAAATTCACCCTTCGTCCATTGTTTGTTTTTTAAACCTCTTTGTTAAAACAACCTTACACCGTTAGTCCTTATTCTTATAAAACAACCCGTTTGTCCTCCAAAGTGAAACGTAATTGCACCGTTAGTCCCTATTTGAGTTTTAATCAACCGTTAATCATTTCAAGCTCAAAATTTGTGCACCATTCATTGTTTTAGCTTAACAAATCGTTAACGAAAGTTCATGTTCTTCGACAACAACAACGATTTCACCAAAAACAATTAATTATTCATTCACAGATTTTTCTTGATTTAGTAAAATCCCGTAAAAGTCGTTTCTTTTTACGGTTTAAGTCATAGATTTGTAAAATCCCGTTAACGTTAATTGATTTCAATCCACAACAACAATCACTTTACCTACTTAAGATCCTACAAATCATTTTCACTTTACAAATCACGTTAAAATGGAAATGAAAGATACTTTACCTTCGTGTTCGGATTTAGATGTACAAGAGATACAACAATTGCATAAGCAAGCAAAGATTTTGAAAAAGAATCTCTGAACACATTCAATGCACTTAAAACAACCACTCAACATCTCGAAAGGCAGACTTTCACTTACTGTTCATTGTTCCAACAAGCATTTGCACACCTCTTTCATATTGACGTCAGAACTTTCAAGTATGAGTTATCTCAAAACATGAACTCCATTTAGCAATGTATGGTTGAAAGAGCAAGTCATGAACAAGAGCTTCAGAATGGGTTGAAAAGGTTGAATGAAAGAAAGTTGCAGATTCAAGAGTGCAAGGTTCAAAAACTTAAAGCATCGGATGCTAGTTCGGGAGGCAATGACTATAGTAGGATTGTATCAGACAAAGAGAATGATCAAGGTTTAGAGAATCAAAGCAACACATCTGGAGATGAAAGTAGCAGGTCAAGGAGTGAATGCAATGACAAAAGCACTTCTGGGGATGATACGGACATCAGACCTTCCTATGACACAGAACCAATGGTTGAGGTACCATATACTGCTGGATATAATGTGTTTGCTGTTGACACACAACATTCTGAGCAACCTAAATGCATTATTAACACATGAATAGTGGACAAGGCTGATAGCAATGTCACTCCTGATTCACCGGATATGTGTGATAATGAAATTCAGACTGACCATAATGCTGTAGAATGTGATGATGAGCGTGTTGCGCTTGCCAATTTAATTATGAATTGATTGCTAGTTAAAGCAACACACGTAAATATAAAATATAATATGAAAGAAAATTACCAAATTACCCTTGAGGACAAAGGTAAAAAGGAAAATCTTCACAAATATATATATAATATAATACGTATATTAACCGGGAAGTATGATTCCCGGGTCGTTATTCCCCAACGATTTGTGAAATTGAAACCACGTTTAATGTTCGGACAATGATTTGAATTGGAAACAAAGATTGATTTGATTATCTACTTATACAAATTAAAATAAGCAAATGATAACAATTAAGCACGAAAACAAATAACGGGAAATTAAACTTTAACTAAAAACGCAAAACGGGAACCCTAAACGGCAGTTAAAAACCCTAAATTTCCAAATTTAAACCTAAAATGAATTTTTCTTTTTAAATAGACTCTAATTGACTAAAAAGTAAGTTTAAAGAAAACTAGAACAAAAACGGAATTAAAATGAGCTTAAAAACACGAAAAACGAGAACGGAAATGAATCCCGTTCTTTAAAAATTAAAATTTTACAATTTTAACCTTACGAAAGCAAAACTAATTTTCCTAGAAACTTTATGATAAAATAAAATTTTCTAAAAAAGATTTATATTTTTTTGATTATTTTTCTATTTTTTATGAATTTTTAAAGTTTTTAATAAAAATAAATGTTTAAAAATACTAAACTAATTATAAAAATTCTAAAAAAATACAGAAAATAGCTTGAACTAAATAGAACCTAGGAAAAATAAGCTTGATTACACAGCTTATCGAATAAGCTGTGTAATAAGCTTAAAACAGCTTATAAGCTAAAAGGAAGAAAACGTGTACAAGTAATAAATTTTGTAAATGTATAATGAAAAAGACCCCAGGGCGCGTTGGTAGTGGTGTGTGGTGTGTGTTGCTATAAAGGGTTGAGGGTGTTGAGGTCGGGGGTTCGAGTCTTGCTCACCCCCGATTTCCACCTTCCCCTTTTTTTATATTTTTGAAAACTTATAAAAGCAAAGTTGTAGATAAGCTATAAACTAACAATTTTTATAAAAGAAACTTTTTATGAAATCTATTGAATAAGCTGGAAAAAGCTTAATTAGACAGAACACTAACTTTTTTTAAATTTTAAACACTTAACTGCTTAACTATGAAATAAGCTAATAAGCTGCTTAACAAATTGAATAAGCTACAAGAACTGAAACTAAGTACCTAAGGAATAAGCAGAGAACTCAAATAAGCTAAAGGAATTGAGCTTATTAGCTCAAAAAGCTAATGAACTGACTAAGGTGCTTTCTTAAACTAAATAAGCTCAAATTCTAAGATAAGCTAAAAATAGACCAAATAAGCTATAAGCTACTTAATAACTAAGTTAATAAGCTAAACTAAGCTAGAAATGAGCACAAAGAACAGGCTATAAGCTAGAAAATCAAAATAAGCATTTATAGAAAACTTTAAACCAAACAGCTCTTATACCTTACTTTTAGCTTATATTAAAACCAACTAATAAACTTTTCATGAAATGGAACTTGGTTTTTCTAAAAAACTAGCTTAAAGACTACTTGAAAAAGCTTTTTAAAACTATTTTTGAAAACTAGAGCTTATTGAAAAAGTAGACTAAAAACAGACAGTTCAGACAGCTTAAGCTGTCTTTAGTTTTGAAATGAGAAGACACAAGCTCAATTTTGAGCTTAAAAACAAATGGACTAAAGAGCTTAAATTTGAAAACTAATTTAAAACAGATAATCTATGATCCTAAACCTCCTTGAAAACCAAAAGTCAAATCCTGCAAACAAAATCTACCATCTGATTTGTGGAATAGCTACTTTGTCTTTTTAAACTATCTGGTGCATTTGACATGAATATGACCAAAACTTAAAAAACCTGTAAATTCAGACCTAAGAACCTTCTTTCTACTCTATTTTAACACTTATCTAAATACAAATTAAGCAATTACAAAAGCTAGAACTGAATTGAGTTATTAATGCAAAAGAACCTTAACAGATTTGAACTATAGGAAATCTAACTTATGAAAAACCTATAATTCCTAACTTAGCTTTAAAAAATTTACACTAACAAGTTTATTTGAGAGTTCAATACCTAAGGCCTAAGACCAAAAGGGCACAAACAGTATTAACTTGTGGTTAACATTGTTATGCCAAACACCCCTTTAACTAGACTCAAAACCATATTAGCTTATGAAAATGAAATTAAGAGCTTAAATCCTAAATACCAGATAACAAATAGCTTATAACAAATCTAATGAACCTATTTCAACAAACAATTAAGCCAGAATTGAAGATCTAATAACTATACTTATATTTTTTTCTTTTTGACAGATTAGAGACAAAAAAACATTAAAACTAAGATCTAAGCTATATAACTAGAAAACAAATGATCAAACAAACTTAATAGGCACAATAAGACAGATTTAAGCTCAATTAAGCAAGAGATAAGCAAAAATTAAGAAAATGCAGCTTATTAAGCTAAGAGACTTGGATTTAAAAAGGAAACTTACGGAAGCCTTAGCTAAACAAAGGCTAAAATGCTCAAAGAGCTGTCTACAAGCTCTAGCTTATCCAAGGATAAGCTGGTGGGGTCCAATAAGCTCTTCCAGATTTAGCTTATCATCCATAAGTCTAATAAACCAAAGCAAAGGTTTATTATCTGATTTTAAGAGTTTAAGTGAATTAGGTGGCTTATTTGAGCTCAATTTGAGCTTAGAGACTCAAAGAGCTTGTATGAGCGTATTAGGAGCTTATCAAACAGTAACCAAAAACATTTGAGATAATTGAAGCTTATAAGTAAAAAAAACAGGTAGTGAAAATTAAAATCCTTATTTTATTAATGCTTAAAACATATTACACAACTTGAAAATTGAAATTACAAGAGCTTAAAAAGAAAATTACATTTTAAATGAAAAGTTACATAAGCTTCTTAAAACTAAAAAATGCAGGAAGAGAAGATATCATCTGTGTGAGTGAGGGGGTCTTTATATAGCACTTGAAAGAAGCTTCTATGTGTCTAGTCTGTTACACGCTCCATTTCATCCTATCTCTTCCTTCCTTTCAATCATTGGAAGTGTATCTTAATCCGTTGGATCAACTTGATGATTACACGGATTGCCAGCGTGGCAATCCGTGATATGACACTTTGTGATTCTTTTGCAAGCGTTTTAGTGCAAATTTCCATTTCCCCGTGTGTTTTCTTCATTCCAACGTGTCCTTGCTTGTGTGGGTTTTAACTAATGAGAGCACTTGGTGATGTAATACTCTGCCAGCTTGTACTTAATCCCTTGAATTGTCTCTCCACGTAGCCAATTTTGATTTGCCCTTTGGTTTTAACTCAGGGTTAAACAAACGAGACGATGAGCAATAATAACTTACTTGAACAGTGAAACTAAATTTCCTCAGCTTAATTTAATAAAAGGGTATTTTAGACCTTTTCTTTTTGCCCGGGTTAATAATCTTTTAGGGCCCTTTTGGTTATAACAACCGTAAAGGCCGTGGGGAAAAGTTACAGCTTGGCTTGGATTGTTTGGTTATAAAAAAGGTTAACGGGTATTAAGTGGATTTATGTAAGAGTTAACGGGTGTTAACTCTTTATAATTTAAAGAGTTAACACCGTTAGGGTTTAGGGGACCATTTTTGCAATAAGGTTTTTCTTGAGACTTGTTTTGGAAATTTGGGAATGTTTTTCATTATATGGATTGACTTTGGATTGACCATGTTTGACTGAGAGTTGACTTAAATTGACCTTTGATAGCATTCTCCCGGTTTTTTGTGTGCTCTTCCATTCCCGTGTTCGTGTTTGCCCGGGTTTGACCGTTTTCTTGAGATTTTTACAATATCCGTACCTACACAATCACAAAGACAAAACAAGCAATATACAAGCATTTTAAGCACAATTTTGTCTTTTATGGGACATTTTTGATATAAAAAGGATATGTGTTTTCACACATATCAAAATTCCCCAAACTAAGTGATTGCGTGTCCTCACGCAATATTATATGCTCTATAACCAAATACCTCAAAACTTTCCCAAACTAAATCTTTGAAAAGTAGCAAAGACTTTTTGTGGAGAGAGTTTAGAAATCACAAGTTATAAAACACCCCATTTTTCCCATTTTAAATTTTTTTTATAATATAACTGTGATTATTTCGACTTTCGTTATTTCCATAATTGTTAGGGATCATAGAACAAGATGCATTTCGATCCGAGAATGCCCCTAAAAGGATAAATTCATCGTTCCTGACTTTTCACTTATCCAAACCAAGCTTAAAACGAAATCACAGCTAAATATTAGTTAAAATGCTAACACTACTCATATTTG
>BQNB010067436.1:7386-34201 GCA_026074375.1 Tanacetum coccineum | reverse complement strand
ATTTTAGAGGTTTACATGGTAAAATTTCTTGTGTGAGGTTTTATTTTGAATTAGTTGATATTTAGAAGCGTTTTTAGGATTCCCGTTTTACGTTTTTAGTTTAAATTTGTGTTGCCTTAATTGTTTTTAGTGTAGATTGCATTAATTTTCCTGTAGATTTAGAAAACGAATCAAAATCCTTTTCCATTCAAGCATCAAATGTCAAGCCGACTCTCGACTTTCCATTGCATTCCTCGTTGGGGATAAACGACCCGGGAATCACTACTTCCGGATATATATTGATTTTCTTTGTAGATTTTGACTAGTTACCTTGGTCAAGGGTAATTTGTTGAAATTTGTTAGTATAAGACCACTTTCCATTGCCCTTTATGGACCAAATGCTTGAGAGACTAGCGCAAAATGAATACTATTATTTTCTCGACGGTTTCTCGGGTTACTTCCAAATTCCCATCGACCCTCAAGATCAAGAAAAAACCACATTCACGTGTCCTTATGGAATGTTCGCCTATCGTCGCATGCCTTTTGGGTTATGTAATGCACCGGGCACGTTCCAAATGTGTATGATGGCTATCTTTCACGATATGATCGAAAAAATGATGGAAGTCTTTATGGATGACCTTTCGGTCTTTGGGAATTCATTCGGAATTTGTCTCTCCCATCTGGACAAGATGCTTAAAAGGTGTGAAGACACCAATCTTTGTCTAAATTAGGAGAAAAGTCATTTCATGGTTAAGGAAGGAATTGTCCTTGGCCACAAGATTTCCAAGAACGAGATTGAGGTTGATAAAGCCAAAGTCGATGTGATTTCTAAATTACCTCATCCCACCACCATTAAGGGTGTTCGGAGTTTTCTAGGTCATGCCGGTTTCTACCGATGGTTCATTAAGGATTTTTCCAAAATTTTCAGACCGATGACGCATCTCCTTGAGAAAAATACTCTGTTCATCTTTTCCGATGAATGTATTCAAGCTTTTCAAACGTTAAAGAAAAAACATACTGAAGCTCCAATCTTGATTGCCTCGGACTGGGAGTTGCCCTTTGAGCTTATGTGCAATGCAAGCGACTTTGCCATAGGTGCGGTCTTGGGGCAACGTCATGAAAAACACTTTAGGCCTATACACTATGCTAGTAAAACAATGAACGAGGCGGAATCACATTACACCACGACGAAGAAGAAAATGTTAGCCGTGGTGTATGCCTTTGAAAAATTACGGTCTTACCTCATTTTGAATAAAAGCATAGTGTATACGGATCATTCTGCCCTAAAATATCTCTTTGCTAAGAAAGATTCCAAGGCGAGATTGCTCCGGTGGGTTCTCCTCCTTTAAGAGTTTGATTTTGACGTAATTGGCACAAAAGGAGCCGAGAACCTCGTGGCCGATCATCTTTCCCGATTAGAAAATCCTTATGAAAATGTGTTCGACCCAAAGGAAATAAATGAAAAGTTTCCTCTCGAGACACTTAATATGGTGACTTTTTGAGGTGACTCAAGTACCCCGTGGTATGCAGATTTTGCAAATTACCATGCGGGGAATTTCATTGTTAAAAGGATGTCGTCCCAGCAGAAAAACAAGTTTTTCAAAGATGTTAAACACTACTTTTGGGACGACCCCTATTTGTTCAAAATATGTGCGGATCAAATGATCCGGCGGTGTGTATCGGGCCAAGAAGCTCTCGACATCCTCGAAGCTTGCCACAATGGACCCACCGGGGGACATTATGAAGCCAATTACACTGCCAAACTTTTACAACGTAAAGGGAAAATTTTGCAACGTGATGAGATGCCTCAAAATTCCATCCAAGTTTGTGAAATTTTTGATGTGTGGGGCATAGATTTCATGGGGCCATTCCTGTCTTCACGAGGGAATAAGTATATACTCGTGGCGGTCGATTACTTATCAAAATGGGTCGAAGCTAAAGCGTTACCCACCAACGACGCCCGAGTTGTTTGCGAATTCTTAAAATCTATCTTTGCTTGGTTTGGAACTCCCCGCGCTATCATCAGTGATCGCAGTACGCACTTTTGCAATGACCAATTCTCGAAGGTCATGCTTAAGTACGGTGTCACTCACCGTCTTGCTACCGCGTATCACCCCCAAACAAGCGGGCAAGTGAATCTCCAATCGTTTTAAAAACAAATTGTCTTGAAAGGACAGTGGGTCAGAACCGGTCCTCGTGGTCGGACAAATAGATGAACGCTCTCTGGGCCTTCCGCACAGCTTACAAAACACCCATCGGTTTGCAAACCCAAGTACAAGCTCGTGTACCGGAAACGGCATGTCTCTACCATCGAGTTCGACTAAAGTCTATTGGGCCCTTGAAGCATGCAAACTTTTGACCTTTCATCGCGGGTGATCATCGTAAACCTCAACTCAATGATTAAATGAGCATCGTGATCAAGCCTTATGAGAATTTCTTTGATCTATAAAGAGAAAATCAAAGAGGATCCATGACTCAAAGATCAAAAACCGCGTTTTCAACGTCGGTGATCAAGTCCTCCTCTTTAATTCTCGATTGAAGATATTCTCGGGCATGTAGTGTAATGTTTAAGTTTTAAAGTATTGTAACCTTTTTATTGAATTAATGAAAATTTAAGTTTTAGTTTAAAAATTCTGTTTTTCTTATCATTGTGTTCAAAGTCATCAAAATTTTTTCCATAAGCTCTTATAAGCTCTTGTTTGAGCTTTTATATAAACTGTTTTCATTTAAGAAAAAGGTACTTAAGAAAAAAAAATTAAAAACCAAAACAAATTCACCCCCAAATACCGCAACTTCTTTAGATGATAAGCTAACAAGGGAAGAGCTTATAGACCTTACTAGCTTGTCTTTTTGACAAGCTAAAGCTTGTAGAATACTTTTGTTTACCCTGTTTGAGCAAGGGTTTTAGTAAGTTTTCTATTTTTTCATTTTTTTGCATTTTACCATTCATCTGCTTATTTTATGCTTATTGCTGCTTTTGTTGCTTATTTGTGCTCTTAATGCTTACTTGTCTTAGTTTTAAGCTTATATGTCCATTAGTTAACTATTTCATTCAAAACTGTCCTTATTTGCTTTCATAGTGCTCATATCTTTTCTGCTTATTTTAGTGCTTATATCCTGCTTTGAAATGGCTTATAATTTGCTTAAGTGGTGGCTTATATTCTTCTTTAAATTTCTAAGTTTAAATCATTGTGGATCAGCTAAAAATTTGGTTTATAAAAACTAAAGGGGTGTTTGGCACAAGGGTTCAAAGTGGGTCAATTTGTGTAAAAGTCATTGTGGGTCATTTAGCTTGCTTGAACAAGCCTTTCTATGCTATTTTTAATCAGTTTCACAAGCTTTTAAATCTTAAATGTTGTTTTTAAGTTTTGTCAAAAAGGGTGCTTAAAACTATGGTGACAGAATAGGTTTATGTGGTTTATTAGATAAGACTTTTCAAAAACAGTTTTTAAGAGTGGATTTTGAGTACTTTTAGTGTCTAAATTCAGTAGCAAAGGTTTCTTTTAAGTTTTCTTTTGTGTCTTTAAAATCTGTCATTTATGTCAAGTACTTTTCAAGTGTAAAAACAGCCTTTTTCATTTTAATTTATCAGACCCTTAAAATGGTTTTTAGCTTTTGAAAATTTGAGCATAAGCTCATTTGTGGGTGTTCTTAATCTGTTTTTTCTTGTTTTTCAATTTTAAGCTCATTTGTCAGCTTATTTATAAGCCTGCTTAAGCCTAGTTGTCATTTAAGAAAACCAAAGAAAAATGACAATCCTGTGCAAACCCCCATTTTCATCAAGCTTTTTTCTAGCTTATTAGGATTTCAAACTATGTTTTCTTGGGTATTTTAGAAAGCCCATAAGCTGCTCTTTAAGCTCATATAAGCTACTTGTCCACAAGGTTCCTTTATAGTGCTTATTTTTAAGCCCATAAGTGCCCATATAGACTGTTTGCTATCAATTTTGAGCCAAAAAGCTCAAATGCTTATTTGCTTATTGAGCTTAATTGCTTATTGAATTTGCTTGTATTGTGCTTAATTCTGCTTATTAGGCTGGTTAAGCCTCTTTTAGCTTATATTGCCACCAATCCGAGGTAGGGCTTATCTGAGCTTATTGCTTCCTTTAGTTAAGAATTTCAAGTTTTAGAGTCTTTTTAAGATTTCTGTCATTTTAAGCTTAGTTTAAGTCTTTTCAGTTGCTTATTTTGTTATTTGATGCTTATTAGGTATAGTTGATTTCCTGCTTTTGCTCATTTATCTTTGTGGTTGCTTATTTGTGCTAAAAATTGCCAAACAGATTTGCCTATTAAGGCATATAAGCTTTCTGTTGTGACAACCCGAGAATTTCCGTTTAGTAAGTTAGCCGTTTCCGTGTAATAATTTAAAATTTTAAATGTTTCATTTAGCTTTACCGTTTAACCGGGAAGTTGTTTCGTTATTATCTGAGAATCGTCTCCAGGAGCGAACCGAGACACCAAATGTTGTAGTATTTTGGCAATAGCCACGTTTTTACGTTTTAAATCAATATTTAAAATTTCATAATTTTTCGTGATGCCGTTACCCGATTCATTGTTTACGTGATACGCGTTTTTAATCTATACATATGCATTCACTATACCCTGGAAATTAATACACATAAGAGCACTATGATCCTAGAAAGGTGGGAAAATATTTTTTGGTCCCCGCCCTGGGCCTATACATAACCGACATTGGCATATATCATATGCATAAGGAACCAAATTTGAATCATTTGCTTAACATGGTTGCTTGAAAAATGAATGGGACAAAAGTACTATATGAAATTGATTTGTAATCATTTTGGTCCCCCTTTGGCTTGTCCTCTCCCTTTGCGTGAACCACACACACACACAATCCAACACACTTTTTTGTGTGGTGAAACTCTTGTCCTATATAAAACGATATTTTCATTTCTGTAACCATTCCTCACACACACATAAACTTTACTTCTCTTTTCTTTTTTCCTCTCTTTGTCGAAACACCAAGCGCACACAAACCCATTTCTTTTTAATCTTTGATCATCCACTCGAAGATATATTGTTCGTGTTGATTGTTATTCATCCTGTAAATTTTAAAACCAACGTTTGGTTTGTTTTGAATTCTAATCCACCTTTCGTCGTTTTCTTTATAAGTCCTCTCTAACTTTTCCATAAATAAGTTTGTACTTTTTGCATTCGTATGAACATCCCGAACAAGTGTAACAAAGCGGGAAATCGTTGGAAAATCATTATCTAGTTTTCTATAAAACTACAAGTCTCAAAGTTTAATATTTGGTTATAAAGGAAGAAAATAAAAATTATTGTACTTCTTGCATTTAAAAGTTCATTGTGACTAGGTTGAAATAATATTCTATTATTACGGCTATATCGATTATTTAAAGATTTATCGTATGTTGAGTTAAATATCGTTGGCGAAGAGATTAAGTAGATGTTGGATTTGTTGTAAGCGGAAGTTGAATGTCGAAGAGGTTTAGGTTTAGGACGGATTTGTTGCGATATTTGAGGTGTTGTCGAAAATAGATCGGATATACTTTCGAGTCAATAAAAGATGTACTTTGTAAAATAGATAGTTTCACGAGTCGAGGTTGATAAAAAAAAAGGAAAGTCTATATTTTTAGAAAGGTCATGCCGAAATTTCGTAAACTTTATAAAAGCGTTGAAAATATACTTTTATTATCAAACTTATGATAAAATGTAGAAAAACGTAAGTGTCGAGTTTAGGTCAACATTTTTTTAGTTATCGAGTCAACGTTGATGTGTCGGTACACTAAAAGACAAAATACACTAAAAGACGAAATACACTAAAGGACGAAATACACTAAGAGACGAAATACACTAAGAGATGAAATACACTAAAAGACGAAATAAAATAAAAGACAACATACACTAAAGGACGAAATATACTAAAAGATGAAATACACTAAGAGACGAAATACACTAAAAGACAAAATATTTTTGAAGATGTTTTAAAACGTCGAGACTTGTCAAAACTTATAACTTTCGAAAGTACGTTTTAAAAAGGGATACGCCGTGTCTACTCGTGCGCTCGTATGATTCAGATTTTTCTTGCGTTACGCGTTATTCGTTGTACATCATTCGTAAACGACGACTATATGATAGGTTGTCGCTGGAACCGTGAGATTCATTTTCACTTGATCGATCCCTTTTGATCCACTACCCGTATAAGGTGAGTTCATAGCCCCAATCTTTTACCTCGTTTCACTAATGATTTATAACTGGGGTTGAGAAAACATTGCTGCTTTTTTAAAACGGCACAAGTACTTTGTGCGTGAGATTTTTTCCCTGTTTACGTGTTGCCCTAAAGTAGCGTTTAGACCACTACTTACTGCCGCCGCTATATTCATTGAACCGTCAATCTCTTGACTGGAGGACCGGTCGAGGGAGCGCGAGTGTTATAAATAGATCTATTGGGACTAATTATCCCTATCTGGGTGAGTAGCGCTCACTACCCACGGGGTTCCCGATAAAAACGGATAGATACCCATGGTCAAACTTAAAGAAGGTAGTCTTGGTCAGTTACCCTCGTGGGCTTGTTTTAACCTAGCAATATAACTAAGCTAATAAACGTAATTATCTTCGGTGGTCCATGAGCGTTAACGCAACATAAATACATTTTTATTATGCGAAGTTGTATCTTTATAACGGTCCCGCTTACGTTTTTCGATATCTTGTGTCCGCGATAAAACGTTTGAACTAAACCCTATGGATTCACCAACGTTATGTTAACGTTTAACATGTTTTTCTCAGTGCTTAGCATGGATTGCTGTTGCTTGACTTATGTGAAAGTCTATTTGAGCCTTACCGTTACCAGAGATTATCTATGTCTTAAATACCGTTGTGAAACTTATTTAAGCATTCCGCATTTTAACCTTTGAATCTTTAAATTTTAATCGTTTTAAAACTTATTATTAGTTATTTTCAATCTAAGCAACGGTGTTTATTTTCCAAGAACGTACCTAAGTCATTTTGATTTTTTCTTTATGCTTGTACTTGAGATGCTCAATACATTCATCGCCTCCCCGGACACGTAATCCGTCCGGCCCCGATCTGGGGGGGAGACAGTTTGGGTATCAAGACCAAGGTTATAGAAAACCAGTAGTATAAACTAAAACTAGGTCTGGACTATAACCAGTAATGTTGATCCTACGTGATTATTGTCTTACGTGACCTTACATAGTACGCATACATAACTAAGTATTACGTAAATAATATATACGTATTAAATACTAAGTATATCTAATATTTCTAAGTGTTTCTTATTTCATCCTATCATGACGTGCTCGATGACTCATTCATTCATTCATTTTGCATTCATCCAGTTACCCGCATTCACCACCATTCATATTTTTGCATCATGCATGGTTGATATAAAGATGATTTATATATGAACTTGCTTGTGCGGTTTGGCATTTTCAGTTATCTCCGATTTTCTCGGATTATCAGAAAGATAGCATGGGGACAAACCTCTGGACGAGTGCTCTTGTTCGGATTACTATCCCCAACTACTATTCCGACACCACACCTCATGATTACTCCACCTGCTACTCAACGGACATACCAGTGATTACCCACAAGACACCTATCAGAGCACCTACATAACTAACCATCCCCAGATTATACACCAGCTTCTCCTGATTACTCACCTGCATCTGATTCAGAGTCTGATCCATCTGAGGATCCATCATCAGACCATATACCACCATTACCAGCTATCTCACCATTTTTTTATCATCGGATGATGACACCACAGACAGTGATACACCACCATCACCTACCCATGGTACGCCTTCATCACTTTTTCACTGAATTAACCGCTTCTATACCCGAGATGCCTATCATAAACACATCGTCGGGTTATGATTCTATCACCTGGACAACCTATTCCTCATGGTCGATCGTACCGCTACCATCTTAATGGGCCAGTACACATGATGACACGAGAAGAAGGGTTGGAACCGTTGCCCACTTCATCTCTTGCTGTTAGACATTCTACTGATACATTCTTCTCAGAACAGTCATCAGAGGCAACATCAAGATTTTCATTCGGATCTTCATCTGATTCTTATTCGAGGACACCCAATGTCATATCCATTCTTCACTAGATTTACCCGGTACTTCTGCGGGGCCATCTCGCAAGAGACGTAGGTCCCCCATGACATCTGTACCTGCATTATCACCTGTATCCGGAGCTTTATCTCCTGTCCGTGCTGATTTGATACCATCGCCTAAGAGGGTTAAGGATTCTGGTTATCTCTGCAATTTAGAGGTTGATCAGAAAGAGATTTAGTTTTGCGGGATGATGCTATTTCAGGTTAGTGATGAGCCTCATTTAGTAGCAGGATACTGATCCATAGATTCAGGAAGAGATTGACGATGTATGGCTTATGTAGATCTCCTTAGGGATAGAGGGATTGATGCTAGAGTTGTAGGTGAGGCTATTGAATGAGATAGACAGAATGGGTAGTGAGAGGGCCTGGTTGAGGTCAGAGTTGAGAGGTTACGCATCATGTGATGCCAGAGATTTTACCAAGCCTGCTCAGGAGGGAGCATAGAGTTACGTATAAGACCTTAGGAGATTTGGTTCAGGTTCCAGCTCACACCAAGCATCCCCGTTCCACGGATACAGGCTATTGAGGGAGTTCAGATAGAGCAGGGACACAGGATGGTTGGGGTTGAGTCGGCAGTTATTGCTTTGACTGAGAGGATTGCTGAGTTGGAGAGGGATAACATGAGGCTTAGAGGAACCATGAGTGTTGAGAGTCAGAGAGTTGACTGACTCCACGTGGCTGTCACGTAAGCACAAAGAGTTGGGCAGATGCGACGACTTCGATTTTATGATCGAGTGAGAGTTGGCAGACTTGAGGCATGTGCTAGAAAGCACATGGCTACCGTCCTTAGAGATGTTCATTAGTATTGCAGCTTTAGTAGTCCGTTTAGTGATGACCAGTAGTGATAGAACTCGTCATTTTTTGTATTTTTGCACGTTGTGATGTAATCATTAATGTTCGATGAAATGAAATTAGGTATTGTATCATATATGATGTCATGATTTGATATATTATTCCTCTTGCGTCATGCATTCTGGGATTTCCTGAATATATATTTTAATCGTGTATTTCTATGTGATTATCCGTAAATATTATAAATAATACCTTAGTGATCTCGCATTATCCTAGAAATCTCATCGAGTGGGTTTATGTTGATAATTGTAGGAAGCTGCCTAACACCCTGATCAGAGCTTTCCTGACCCAATGAGGAAGTTTGAAGAATTGGTTACCTCGACCACACCCGCCGAGTAGCTAGGATGGAGTCCCCTCAAGAAGCCGCAAGGAACCCTTGAACCCCTGAATGAATGTGATAAACAGAAGCGAGAACGAAGGAAATGGCAACGGAGGAAATGGAAATGGAGGAATGGAGAAAACGGAAATGAAATGGAAATGGGAATTCAGGGTTGAACTAGAAGGTTCATGCCGGTGGCTAGAAAGTGCACTTTCTAAGACTTCTGAAGTGCAAGCCACTATAATTTCGCAGGAACAGAAGCGTGACAGATTGAACCCTCTATTTGAGAAATGGAGACTATGTTAATATCATAATTGTCCATCGAAAGTACCAATTGAAATATGCTACATGCCCACTACAGGGCACAATGCTTTGACTAGGTGGAACACACATAATAAGAACCAAAATTGTGTTAGAGGCGGCATATGCCATGAATTGGGTTGAACTAATGAAGTTGATGACCCAGAAGTGTACTGTCCAAGGAATTTGAAAATCCAAGAAGATGAGATGGAATGGTGGAATCTGACCGTGAACGGAAACTACTTGACTGCTTACCGCAGGAGTAGATTTTGGTGTGTACTAGAATGGTCCCTGATGAAGAAGGACAGAGTGGAAAGGTTAATGTAGAGGTTACCGGAACAACATTCAAAGAATTGATTGTTTGCGAATCCTAATCCAGCCTCCAATATGTATACGCAATGCTAACCAATAAATGGACAAGAAGGTCCGTGTTATGCTGGAGCAGGAGTCTGAAATAAGAGGAGATGGAGAGTTAACCTAAGGAGAACCCGTGGACAGCAACCGCCGTTCAAGAGGCAAAATACTAGTGGGCAGAATGTGGCCAGAGCTTATACGGCTGGGAACAATGAAAGAAAAGGGTATGCTAGGACACTACCCTACTGTAATAAGTGCAGATGCACCATGAAGGGTTTGTACTAAGAGTGTGGAAACTGTAAAAGATTGGATATCAGACTAGGGAATGTAGGGCTGCTATAGCCTAAACACTACAGAAGTCTCCAGTTGGAAATCAGCAGGGTATTATTATTATGAGTGTGGAAGACCAGACATTAGGAAAGGATTGTCCTAAGGTGAGGAATCAGAACCGTGGAAACCAGACAAGAAACAAGAATGGAAACAAGACTGGAAACCAGACTGGAGGTAACGAAACTACGGCGAGAGCTTACGCCATTGGTGGAGGAGGAACAAACCCTGATTCCAACGTTGTTACGGGTACGTTTCTTCTCAATAACTGTTATGCTTCTATGTTGTTCGATTCGGGCCGATAGAAGTTTTGTGTCAACTACCTTAGTGCATGCTGGATCTACACCAACCACTTTAGACACTAGTTATGCCGTAGAACTTGCCGATGGAAGAATTTCAGAAACAAATATTGTTCTTAGAGGTTGCATGTTAGGATTATTAGGTCATCCGTTTGACATAGATCTAATGCCCGTAGAGCTTGGTAGTTTTGACATCATCATTGGTATGGATTGGTTGGCGAAATAACCACTGTTGATCGTTTGTGACGAGAAGGTTGTTCGTATTCCTTATGGAAATGAGGTGTTGATAATCCGAGGTGATAGTTGCGACAGTGGAAGTAAGTTGAATATCATATCGTACACGAAGACCCAAAAGTATATTGAGAAAGGATGTCAAGTTTATCTGGCACAAGTTACGTCCAAGAAAGCTGAGGATAAGTCGTATAGGAGAGCGACTTTAAGGATTGTCAATCGCACGGGATATCCGAACGTCTTTCCTGAAATTGCCTGATTACCACCTATGCGTCGACAAGTGGAAATTCAAAACGACTTAGTCCCTGATCTGAAACCTGTAGCATGATCACCGAAAAATCCGTTAGCACCACCGAAATGGCAAAGTGTCTACTCAGTTTGCAAGAACTTTACTGACAGAGGATTTTATAAGGCCGATTCCTCACCTATAGGGCGCACGCAGTTTTGTCTTTTGTCAAGAAGAAGATGGTTTCATTTTCGGATGTGTACGACTATCGTGAACTAAACAACTTATTGTGAAGAACCGATACCCACTTCCGAGAATTCGCGACGATTTGTTGATCAATTGCAAGGGTCAAGAGTCTTACTCAAAGATCGACCGAGAAGATCTGTTTACATGCAACTCCAGAGTTTCGTGGAGGAAGACATTTCAAAGAAGCCATTTAGGACCTATCCTGATAGCCACTACGATTCCAATAATGTCGTTTGGCTTTTAACTAACGCACTCACAGCCAGTTTTCATGGACTTCATGAATAGGGTAGAGGAAACCATATCTGGATAGATTCGAAATGATTTATCGATGATATTTTGGATCTACTCCAAAAGCAGAAAGAGCATGAAGGACATCTTAAGTTGTTCTTAAATTTATTGAAGAAAGGAAAATTGTACGCCAAGTTCTCAAAAGTGGAGTTTTGGCGAAGTGTCGAAGGTACAATTTCTTTGGTCACATGATTGACAGTGAAGGCCATTTACGTTGATGCGCCGATCCCGCAAAGATAGGAGGCAATCAAGGATTGGGCGTCCACCTAAGACAAACCTCACCAGATTTATCAATTTCTAGGTTTTGTTGGGCCGGTTACTACACCAAATGACGATTTATCGCAGGCTTTTCAAAAAATCGCTAGACCTATAGACAAAAAACTGACTCAAAGGAGCGTAAAGGTTAGGGAATGGGGAAGAAAAGGCAGAAGCTGCATTCCAATTGTTTGAAGCAACAGTTGTATAGTGCTCGATTATTGCTTTACTCAAGGGAAGTGAAACTTCGTGGGTATTGCGATGCTTCACATAAGGGGTTGGGCGCAGTTTGATGCAAAGAGAGAAGGACATAGCTTACGCATGCCCGCCAACACAAGGTTTATAGAAGAATATATCCACACACGACCAATGAGCTTGGTGCATAGTGTTTGCCCTGAAAATAAATGTGGAACATTATCTGTATGGTACCAATGCGTTGTGTTCACACTTGACCATAAAGATTTGCCAACACATTCTCGACCAGAAAGAGCTGAATATGAGGCAAAGACGTTGGGTTAGAAGTGTTTGAGCTCTTTATCTAGTTAGTAATTCTATTTTTGCTTATGTAGTGTAATGTTTAAGTTTTAAAGTATTGTAACCTTTGTATTGAATTAATGAAAATTTAAGTTTTAGTTTAGAAATTCTGTTTTTCTTATCATTGTGTTCAAAGTCATCAAAAAGTTTTCCATAAGCTCTTATAAGCTCTTGTTTGAGCTTTTATATAAACTGTTTTCATTTAAGAAAAAGGTACTTAAGAAAAATTTTATAAAAACAAAAAAAAATTCACCCCCAAATACTGCAGCTTCTTTGGATGATAAGCTAACAAGGGAAGAGCTTATAGACCTCACTAGCTTGTCTTTTTGACAAGCTAGAGCTTGTAGAATACTTTGTTTACCCTGTTTGAGCAAGGGTTTTAGTAAGTTTTCTATTTTTTTCATTTTTTTTGCATTTTACCATTCATCTGCTTAGTTTATGCTTATTTGTGTTCTTAATTCTTACTTGTCTTAGTTTTAAGCTTATATGTCCATTAGTTAACTATTTCATTCAAAACTGTCCTTATTTGCTTTCATAGTGCTCATATCTTTTCTGCTTATTTTAGTGCTTATATCCTGCTTTGAATTGCTTATTTTTGCTTTATAGTTGTTGCTTATATTCTGTCTTTAAATTTCTAAGTTTAAATCATTGTGGATCAGCTAAAAATTTGGTTTATAAAAACTAAAGGGGTGTTTGGCACAAGGGTTCAAAGTGGGTCAGTTTGTGTAAAAGTCATTGTGGGTCATTTAGCTTGCTTGCACAAGCCTTTTTAAGCTATTTTTAATCAGTTTCACAAGCTTTTAAATCTTAAATGTTGTTTTTAAGTTTTGTCAAAACGGGTGCTTAAAACTATGGTGACAGAATAGGTTTATGTGGTTTATTAGATAAGACTTTTCAAAAACAGTTTTTAAGAGTGGATTCTGAGTACTTTTAGTGTCTAAATTCAGTAGCAAAGGTTTCTTTTAAGTTTTCTTTTGTGTCTTTAAAATCTGTCATTTATGTCAAGTACTTTTCAAGTGTAAAAACAGCCTTTTTCATTTCAATTTATCAGACCCTTAAAATGGTTTTTAGTTTTTGAAAATTTGAGCATAAGCTCATTTGTGGGTGTTCTTAATCTGTTTTGTCTTGTTTTTCAATTTTAAGCTCATTTGTCAGCTTATTTATAAGCCTGCTTAAGCCTAGTTGTCATTTAAGAAAACCAAAGAAAAATGGCAATCCTGTGCAAACCCCCATTTTCATCAAGCTTTTTTCTAGCTTATTAGGATTTCAAACTGTGTTTTCTTTGGTGTTTTAGAAAGCCCATAAGCTGCTCTTTAAGCTCATATAAGCTACTTGTCCACAAGGTTCCTTTATAGTGCTTATTTTTAAGCCCATAAGTGCCCATATAGGCTGTTTGCTATCAATTTTGAGCCAAAAAGCTCAAATGCTTATTTGCTTATTGAGCTTAATTGCTTATTGAATTTGCTTGTATTGTGCTTAATTCTGCTTATTAGGCTGGGTTTAGCCTCTTTTAGCTTATTGCACCTAGGTTAGGGCTTATCTGAGCTTATTGCTTCCTTTAGTTAAGAATTTCAAGTTTTAGAGTCTTTTTAAGATTTCTGTCATTTTAAGCTTAGTTTTAAGTTATTCAATTCTTATTTTTGTTATTTGATGCTTATTTAATGTATATCTTTCCTGCAATTCTCAATTAATCTTTGTGGTTGCTTATCGTTGCTAAAATTGCCAACAATTTGCCTATTTATGCATAATACTTTCTGTTGTGACAACCTGAGAATTTCCGTTTAGTAAGTTAGCCGTTTCCGTGTAATAATTTAAAATTTTTAAATGTTTCATTTAGCTTTACCGTTTAACCGGGAAGTTGTTTCGTTATTATCTGAGAATCGTCTCCAGGAGCGAACCGAGACACCAAATGTTGTAGTATTTTGGCAATAGCCACGTTTTTACGTTTTAAATCAATATTTAAAATTTCATAATTTTTCGTGATGCCGTTACCCGATTCAGTTTACGTGATACGCGTTTTTTAATCTATACATATGCATGTGCATGCTATACCTTGGAAATTAATTCACAAAAGAGCACTAGTGATCCTAGAAAGTGGGAAAAAAAATAATTTTTGGGTCCCTATCCCGTTTTGCCTTTATATACATAACCACATGCATAATGCATAGCCATAGGATTCAAATTGAATCATTTGCTTAGACATGTTGCTTGAAAAATGAATGGACGAGTAACTAGTGAAATGTGATTTGTAGATCATTTTGGTCCCCCTTGTGGCTTGTCTCCTTGCCGTGACCACACACACACACCAACACACTTTTGTGTGTGAAACTCTTGTCTATATAAATCATATCTTCTCATTTCTTGTAACCATTCCTCACACACACATAAACTTTACTTCTCTTTTCTTTTTTCCTCTCTTTGCCGAAACACCAAGCGCACACAAACCCATTTGTTTTTAATCTTTGATCATCCACTCGAAGATATATTGTTCGTGTTGATGTTAGTTCATCCGGGTAATTTGTAAAACAACGTTTGGGTGTGTTTTGATTTCTAATCCACCTATCGAGTCGGTTCTTTATAAGATCATCTTTTACTTTTCATAAATAAGTTGTTACTTTTTGCATTCGTAAGATCAACCCAACAAGGTGTTACAAAGGGCGATCGTTTGTGAAAATCATTATCTATTTTCTATAAAACCACAAGTCTCAAAGTTAATATTTTTTTATAAATGGAAGAAAATAAAATTAGTTGGTACTTTGCATTTAAAAGGTTCTTGTGACTAATGTTGATATATATATTGCTATTATTACGGCAATCATCGATTATATTAAGATATATCGTATGTTTTTGAGTTAAATATCGTTGCGAAGAGATTAATAGACATGTTAGGATTTGTGTAAGCGAAGTTGAATGTCTAAGGAGGTTTAGTTAGGGACGGGTTTGTTGCGATATTTGAGTGTTGTCGAAAATAGAACGGATATACTTTCGAGTACAATAAAAGATGTACTTTGTAAAATAGCTAGTATTCAACGAGTCAAGGTTGATAAAAAAAAAGGAAAGTCCTATAATTTTAGAAAGTCATGCCGAAATTTCGGTAAAATTTTATACAAGCGTTGAAAATATACTTTATTATCACACTTATGAAAAACATGAGAAAAACTAAGTGTCCCGAGTTTAGGTCAAACAATTTTTAGTTAGATCGATCAACGAATGAAGTGTCGGTACACTAAAAGACAAAATACACTAAAAGACGAAATACACTAAAGGACGAAATACACTAAGAGACGAAATACACTAAGAGATGAAATACACTAAAAGACGAAATAAAATAAAAGACAACATACACTAAAGGACGAAATATACTAAAAGATGAAATACACTAAGAGACGAAATACACTAAAAGACAAAATATTTTTGAAGATGTTTTAAAACGTCGAGACTTGTCTAAACTTAAAACATTCGAAAGTACGTTTTAAAAAGGATACGCCGTTCTACAACGTGCCTCGGATGACAGTACTTGCGTTACGCGTTAATTCGTTGTACATCATTCGTAAACGACGACTATATATAAGGTTTGTCGCTGGAAACCGTGAAGATTCATTTTCACTTGATCCGATCCCATTGATCCACTATACCCGTATAAGTGAGTTCATAACTCCCAATCTTTACTCGTTTTAACTAAATTGTATTTATAACTTAAGGGTGAGTAAACATTGCTTGCTTTTAAACTGAACACAAGTACTTTGCGTGAGAATTTTCCCTGTTTACGTGTTGCCTAATAGCGTTTAGAACCACTACTAAAAACTGCTCCCCACATATCAAGATCCGTCAATTCTCTTGACTGAGAAGACCGTTCGATGTACGGGCGTCTGCATGGTGTTTGGTATAGAATCAATCTATTGGGACTTAATTATCCCTATCGCTGGGTGGGGTGGGTAGGCGCTCACTACCCACGGGTTCCCGATAACGGGATAAGGCGTACATTCGAAAGTCTGAGGGTGTGGAGTTAAGAAGTAGTCAGTGGCCAGTTACCTCGGGGGCTTTTTTAACCTAGCAATATACATGCTATAAAACGTAAGTGAGTCGATCGTTGTCTTGGAGCTTAACGCAACAGTAAAGTGACTTTTTATCGCAGGGAGTTTATCTTTGTGCTAACGGTGCGCTTACGTTTTGATAGACTTTGGTCCACCTATACGTAACGTTTGCACAAAACCTATAATTCGACACAACGTTATTTAACAAGGGAGAGATATTAAGCATGTGATTTATTCGTGCAGGGAGCTAGGGAATAGCATGGAGGTGCTGTTTGGGGCTTGACTTAGGTGAGAGTCTATGTATGCCTGTAACCGGATTTTAACCAGAGTCGTTTTCTCTAATGTCTTAAAGAAATACCTGGTTGTTGAACTTATTTAAGCTTCCCATTTAACTATGGTGAATCTTTTAAAATTTAAATCTAATTAAAACTTATTATTATTATATTCATCAATGCAACGGTGATTATTATAAGAACGTACCCTTAGAGGTCGATCTTGTATGCTTTGTAACTTGGAGAGTGGCGTCAAAAGAGTCACCCTCCGGACACGTATTCCTCCAGCCCCGTCTGGGGGGGACATTTGGGATCAAGGAGCCTAGGTTAGGTAGGATAACCAGTAGTATAAACTAGGTACCTGTGACTATACCCATATGTATCTGTCGCTAGGCGGTGAGTTGAGTTGTGTGGTACTGTGTACCGTGTCACGCTTACATAGAACGGGGCATTCATAACCTAAGTAGGAGTGGACTAAATAATATATAACACGGGATTAGATTACTAAGTATAATCTAATATTTCTAATTGTTTCTTATATCATATCGCTGAGGAGGCGAGGACTGGCTCGGTGATGACTTCATTCAAGTCATAACAATATGCATTGGGGGGGGTGGGGGGGGGCGCTGCCTCGGTTATCCCATGAAGCACCCCATTCAGTGATTGGTGTTAAGTCGATCGAAGTGCAATAGTGTTGATATAAAAGATGGTAATATATCGGAACTTTGCTTGGTCAGGTGTTATGGCTATTTCGAGTTATCTGTCGATTTCAGAGTCGGATTGGAATCACGAAGACGTATCATTGTGGACATGCCTGCTGGAGACGTAGTGATCAGTGTGCCGGGTACTGGGGGTGACATCCCTACTACAATGGCCTGACACCAAATACACCAATGATTACTACCACCCTGCTACTCAACTGTACATTACCAGTGAGTAACCCACAGAGACACCTATCATAGCACCTACTATACCACCATCCCCAGATTATACACCAGCTTCTCCTGATTACTCACCTGCATCTGATTCAGAGTCTGATCCATCTGAGGATCCATCATCAGACCATATACCACCATTACCAGCTATCTCACCATTTTTATCATCAGATGATGACACTACAGACAGTGATACACCAGCATCACCTACCATAGGTAACGCCTTTCACTGAGAAGTACCAACGCTTCTACGACCCAGAGATGCCTATCATCCTCATCGTCGGGTATATTCTATCACCTGACAACCTATCTCAGCGTATCGGACCGCTTACATCTTAATAGGCCAGTACACATGATGACTACGAGGAAGAGGGTGGACCGTTACCCACTCATTGTCTTGCTGTGAGACATTCTATCGATCATTCTTCTTCAGAATCGTCATCAGAGGCATCATCAGATTTTCATTCGGATGCTTCCATACTGATTCTTATTCGAGACACCCAATGTCAGATCATTCTCACTATAATTACCGGGTACTTTCTGCGGGTCCATCATCGCAAGAGACGTAGGTCCCCCCATAGACATCTGTACCTGCATTATCACCTGTATCTGAGCTTTATCTTCCTGTCCGTGCAGATTTGATACCAAACGCCTAAGAGGGTTAAGAATACTGTTATCTGGGCAGATGTAGAGGTTGATACATAAAAGAGATTAGGTTTTGCGGGATGATCTATTTTCCAGGGGATTAGTGATGAGCTCATTAAGCAGATAACTGATCCAGAGATTTCAGGAAGAGATTGGACGAGTGTATAGCTTATGTAACCCTCTTAGGGATAGATGGATTTATGCACAGAGTTGTAGTTGAGGCTATTGTTGAAGATGGAAGACAGAGATGGTGTGAGAGGCCTGGTTGAGGTCAGAGTTGAGAGGTTTACGCATCATGTGATGCCAAGGATATGCCTGAGCCTGCCGGAGGGAGCATAGAGGCTTACTATAAGACATTAGGAGATTGTTTCAGAAGGTGCCATGATCACACTCAAGCTATCCCAGTCCAGCGTATACTGGCATTGAGGGAGGTCAGATGTGAGCAAGGTCTCAGGATGGTTGGGGGTTACGGCATGTTATTGCTTTGACTGAGAGGATTGCTGGGGGGGGGGGGGGGGATTGGAAGAGGATAACATGAGGCTTAGAGGAACCATAGTGTTGAAGTCAAGAGATTGACTACTCCAGCGTGGCATGTCACGTAGCAAAAGAGTTGAGGCAGATGCGACGACTTCGATTTTATGATCGAGTGAGAGTTGGCAGACTTGAGCTGTGTAGGTAGTACATGGGCTACCGTTCTTAGAGATGTTCATGTATATTGCAGCATTTAGTATAGCGTTTTAGTGATGACCGTCAGTGTTAAGAACTCGTATTTTTTGTATTTATGAACCGGTGTGATGTAATCATTAATGTTTCGAATGATATGAAATATGCATTTATCGATGATCTGATGTCATGAATATGATTTTAACTTATTGCTCTTGCGTCATGCAAAATGGATTCCCGTGAATATATATTTTAATCGAGTTATTTTCTATGTGATTAACCGTAAATTTTAGGTAATACCGTTAGTGATCCCTTCGCATTACCAGAAATCCATCGAGTGTTATGTTGATTATGGTTTAAAGATGCCTAATCACCCATCTAGACGTCCATGACCCATGAGGATTTGAAAATTGGTTACGCCGCCGTGTAGCTAAGAGATGGAGGCTCATGAAGCCGCAAGACCCTTGAACCCCCTAATGAGAATGTGATAAACAAAAGGCAAACGAAGAAATGAAACGAGAAAAGGAAATGGAGGAATGGAGAAAACGGAAATGGAAATAGAAATGGGAATCATGGTATGAACTATGAAGGTTTCATGCCGGTGGCTAGAAAGTGCACTTTCTAAGACTTCTTGAAGTGCAAGCCACATAATTTCGCAGGAACTGAAGGCGTTGTCGGATTGACCCGCTATTGGAGAAAATGGAGACTATGTTCAATATCAGTAATTGTCCATCGAAGTACCAAGTGAAATATGCTACATGCACACTACAGGACAGTTCTTTGACTTGGTGGAACTCTCATAAGAGAACCCTTGGTGTTGAGGCGGCAAATGCCATGAATGGGTTGAACTAATAGAAGTAGATGACGAATGTACTGTCCAAGAATGAAATCCAGAAGATGGGATGAATTGTGGAATCTGACCGTGAAAAGAAACGAACTTGACTGCTTACACAGGGAGGTGATTTGCTGTGTACTTGAAGTCCCTGATGAAGAAGACAAGTGGAAAGGTTTATTAGAGTTTACATCGGGACAACATTCAAAGAATTGATTGTTGCGAAATCCAGCCAGCTCCAAGATGTTATAATACGCATTGCTAACCACTTGATGAACAAGAAGTCCCAGGGTTATGCTGCCAAGAGTGCTGGAAAAGAGGAGGATGTAGAGTAACCTAAAGGGGATAACCGTGGACAGCAACCGCCGTTCAAGAGGCCAAATACTAGTGCGGAAATGGAGCCAGAGCTTATACGCTGGAACAATGAAAGAAAAGTAATGCTAGGACACTCCCTGCGGGCAATAATCAGGATTGCACCATGAAAGGGTTGGTACTATGAGAGTGGAAAATCTGTAAGAAATTGATATCAGACTAGGGATTTAGGGCTGCAAAAAAAATTGGCTCTAAACACTCAGAAGGCTCCATTGAAATCAGCAGGGTATCTTATTTTTTAGGAGTGTGGAAGACCAACTTTTAATCAAAAGATTGTCCTAAGTTGAGGAATCAGAACCGTGGAAACCAGACAAAACAAAATGGAAACAAGACTGGAAACCAGACTGGAGGTAACAAAGCTACAACAAAGGCTTACGCCATTGGTGGAGGAGGAACAAACCCTGATTCCAACGTTGTTACGGGTACTTTTTCAGCTCAATAACTGTAAGCTCTATGTTGTTCGATTCGGTTGCCGATAGAAGTTTTGTGTCAACGTACCTTATAGTGCATTAGCTTGATGTTAACACCAACCACTTTAGAGACACTAGTTATGTCGTAGAACTTGCCGATGGAAGAATTTATCAGAAACAAATATTGTTTTCTGTAGAGTTGCAATGATACGATTATTGAGGTCATCCTATTGACATAGATCTAATCCCTAGAGCTTGGGTAGTTATGACATCATCAATTGGTATGGATTGGTTGGGCGAAACCAACCTTGATCGGTATTGTGACGAGAAGGTTGTTTCGTCAATCCTTAATGGAAATGAGTGTTGATTAATCTGAAGAGATATTGCGACAATGGAGTAATTGAATATCATATCGTACACAGAAGAACCCAAAAGTATATTGATAAAGGATTCAAGTTTAATCATGCTACAAGTTTCCGTCCAAGAAAGCTGAGGATAAGTCGAACGAGAGGCGACTTAAGGATGTGTCAATCGCACGGAAGTTCCGAAAGTCTTTCCTGAAATTTGCCTGGATTACCACCATCTCGACAATTGAATTTCCAAATCGGACTAGTCCCTGACGCGGCAACCCTGTAGCATGATCACCGTATCGATTAGCACAGCACCAGCCGCAATCAAGAGTTTCCTACTCATTGCAAGAACTTTCGGACTAGGTTTATAAGGCCCATTCCTCACCTTAGGGAGCACCAGTTTTGTTTGTCAAGAAAAAGATGGGTCTTTCGGGATGTGTATCGACATCGTGAACTGAACAAGCTTATTGGTGAAGAACCGATACCCACTTCGAGAGATCCCGATTTGTTTGAGATCAATTGCAAGGGTCAAGATCTACCTAAGATCGGACCGCGGAAGATCTGGTTAATGCATCAACTCAGAGGTCGTGAGGAAGACATTTCAAAGACACATTTAGACGCGCTATGGGTTCCACTACCGATTCCAAATCAAATTCGGGTGGTTTTTACTAACCACCAACAAGGTTGCAATGACTTCATGAATAGGGTGTGGAAACCAATCTGGATAGATTCGAAATTGTAGTTATCGATGAAAATTTTGAATCTCACAAAAGCAGAAAGAGCAAGGAAGGACATCTAAGTTAACTTAAAATTTTTGAAGAAGGAAGAATTGTAACGCCAAGTTTCTCAAAAGTGTGATGGTTTTGGCGGTCGAAGGGACAATTTTCTTGTCACAAGATTGACAGGAAGGCAATTTACGTTGATCCCTGCAAAGAATGAGGGCAATCAAGGAGTGGGCGTGCACCTAAACACCCTCCGAGATTTATCAATTCTAGGTTTGGGACCTGGATACTACCGACGATTTATCGAAGGCTTTTTCAAAAATCAGCTAGGTCCTATGACAAAACTGAACTCAGAAGAGCCGTAAAGGTTAATGGGAGAAAAAGGCAGAAGCTGCATTTCCAATTGTTGAAGCAAAAGTTTGTATAGTGCGTCGATTTTTGGCTTTACCAAAGGGTAAGTGAAATTTCGTGGTGATGCGAGCTTCACATAAAGGTGTTTGGGCGCAACGAGTTTTGATGCAGAGAAAAGGGTCCATGAGCTTACGCATCCCGCCAACTCAGGTTTATGAGAAAACTCTATACCCACACACGACCTAGAGCTTGGTGCATAGTGTTGCCCTGAAAATGTGAGACATTAATCTGTAGGTACAAGGGCGTTGTGTTCACTACCATAAGAGTTTGCAACACATTCTCCGATCCAGAAAAGAGCGAATAGAGGCAAAGAGTTGGTATTAGAAGTTTGAACGACTTCGACTGTAGAGTCCATATCCACCAGGAAGGCAAAAGTAGGTGGCAGATGCAGCTATAGTCGAAAGGAAAGAAGCAAGCCGCTTAGGAGTTCAAGCCTTGGTTATGACATAGGTGAAACCTCTAAATACACATGTTGGAGTGTCTCAATCCAGAAGCCCAGAAAGGAAAAAACTTCATCTACGAAGATTGTGTGGCATGATTAAACAATTAGAACCTCGGCGTTGATGGAAACTTATGCCTAACAAATCAAAGTTGTATTCCGTGTCTTGGGGCGATTGAGGGCGTTATAATGATGAGTAGTCCACATAAAGTCGAAGTATCCATCCACCCGAGATCGATAAATGTATCAGACTTAAGAAGTTATATGGTGCCATAACAGGAAAGCAGAGAATTGCCAAGTTATGTCACAAGTGTTTTACAGGTGCAAGAAGGTTAAGATAGAATATCAAAAACCATCTGTTTTTGTTCAACCAGAGATCCCACAAATGGAAATGGAAACATAACAATGGACTTTGTGACAAAACCGCCGAGGATACGGCTGGGACCAGACATACGATTTGGGTAATCGTGACGTCTCATATTTCACTCATTTCTTGCCTATGAATAAGAGGACACGTAGAAAAATTGACGAGACAATACCTTGAAAAAAGGTAGTTCTCAAAGCATGGAGTACTGGTTTTGATCATCGCTTGATCGCGATGAAAATTTACTTCACATTTTTGAAGTCTCCTACACTAAAGCATTAAGGTACTCGTGATGGATCTGAGTACAGCCCTACCATCCAAAGACCGATGGTCCAGAGTGAGAGAAACCATTCACACGTTAGAGATATGTTGAAATGTGCCTGTGTACTCGACTTTGTAAAAGGTTGGGATATAACACTTACCGTTGTAGATATTTTCGTATGACAACAGTTTACCATACCAGCATAAAGGCGGCTCCGTTTAAACATTGTATGGGCGCAAGTGTCGGAACACGCCATCCTGCTGCTGAATGGAGGACAGTCAGCTCATTGCCCAGAGATCATCCACTAGACAACCGAAGAGAATAATCAAATCAAAGCCATATCCAAGCCGCCCGTGATTCGGCAAAAGAGCTATGCCAAATTAAAGACGAAAAACCTCTTGAATTATTAGTAGGAGATAAAGGTCATGCTGAAAGTGGTCTCCTTGGATAAGGATGAACGTGTGGCAAACGGGGAAAGCTGAACCCGCGTTATATTGGACCTTTCAAGATTATTGCTAAAGTAGGAACTTTGGCCCTAGCGTCTAGAACTGCCAAGAAGTTGATACGTTCACATACATTTCACAGTCTCAAAATTGAAAAATGCATGGCTGACTGAACCGCTTGCTATACCGTGGAGTGCAAATCCAAGTGGATGACAAATTGAATTCATGACGAACCTGTCGAGATTATGGACCTCGTGAGTCAAGCGTCGAACAGAGTCGTATTCCGATTGTCAAGGTACGCTGGAACTCTAAGAGGTCCTGAGTTCACCTGGGAGCGCGAAGACCAAATGCAAAAGAAATACCCGCACCTTTTCACCAACTCTGCACCCGCTGCAGAGGTATGGCCCTAAGCTGTGAGACAAAGCTTCGGTCAATAGGAAAAGAATTGACAACCCAAGAATTTATTCGTTCATAGTAAGTTAGCCGTATTTCTTAGCCTCTTTTAGCTTATTGCACCTAGGTTAGGGCTTATCTGAGCTTATTGCTTCCTTTAGTTAAGAATTTCAAGTTTTAGAGTCTTTTTAAGATTTCTGTCATTTTAAGCTTAGTTTAAGTCTTTTCAGTTGCTTATTTTGTTATTTGATGCTTATTAGGTATAGCTGATTTCCTGCTTTTGCTCATTTATCTTTGTGGTTGCTTATTTGTGCTAAAAATTGCCAAACAGATTTGCCATTTAAGGCATATAAGCTTTCTGTCACCTTTCAACAGCTTATTTAAGGGCTTATTTGAGGTTTCAAAAAAAAATGTTTTAACAAAAAGTGCTAATTTTTAAGCCCTAAAAAAAGTTGTAAAAAAATGGCATTTAAAAATATATTGGGGAATGTGGCAAGCCCCAAGTGAGCCTAAGCTCGAACCCAGGACCTCAACCACCATCAACCCAACATATTTAACTACACACTCCACTACCAACACTGCCCTTGGGTCTTTTCCGTTTTACATTGCACAAAATATATACCTGTACACGTTTTAAGCCCAATAAGCCCAAGCCAATTCGTAGCTTATTTTGGGCTTTTCTTAGCTTATTCGATAAGCTGGTGATTTGAGCCTATTTTTCTTGCATTCCTTGCTGCATTTACGACTTTTTTAGATTTTTTTGGGATTTTTCCCATTATTTCTTTATTTTTAATTAATTTTCGTAGTTAAAAATTTTAAAAAGTCTAAAAAAATTGAAAAAGTTTTAGAAAATTACAAAAAAATAGTTTTTAGATTTAGAGTAAATATTTTTAGGTTTACAAGTTTTAAAATCATTTTTACCACTTTTAGATTTTAATTTCCATTTTTAGCTTTTTAAATTAATTTTAGAAAATAGTTTTTAATTATAAAAAGTAGTTAAAAATAGTTTTCTTAGTTTTTATAAATTTTTAGACTTTTCTAAAGTAGAAAATCATTTTTTAGAATTTTTAGGAATTAATTTGCTATTTTCTAGGATTTTAAATAGATTAAATTAGTTTTTAATTCATAAAAAATTATTAAAAAGCCAAAAAAAGAAAAATCTTTTTTAGAAAATTTCCTTTTGTCATTTTTGAGGTTTACATACAAAAAGATCTTGTGTAGGTTTTAATTTTGATATAGTTGATAATTTAGCTCGTTTTTAGGATTCCCGTTTTGTGTTTTTAGTATAAATTAGAGTTGCCTTAATTGTTTTTAGTGTAGATTGCATTAAATTTCCCGTAGAATTAGAAAACCAATCAAAAATCTTGTTCCATTCAATCATCGATTATCAAACCATCTCGACTTTCCATTGCATTCCTCGTTGGGGATAAACGACCCGGGAATAGCATATACTACTCGGATTTTATTGATTTTCTTTCTTTGAACTTTTCAAGGGTCACTTGAATTGTTTTTTTTGGTATTATAAGTATTTATTATATTTATATAATATATAAAAAAATCAAAAAAATCAAAAACATAAAAACATTATCTTTAATTATCAATAAAAATCACAAGATGGTAAAAGAACACCAACATATAATACTTTCAACTGAAGTATTATCCATCAATAAGTTCCCGAACCAGAGAATCAAAAAACTTGTCTTTTGTGTCACTTGCCAAGTATGGCTCACCTTTAATTGATTAACAAACTCTAAGGAGGGTATAAGGAGGGCTTGATCTAAGGACCATCGCTCGAAAAGGAAGAACGCTCTTAAATCACTTCGGCGTGCTAATTCCTTCCGCTCTCTTGTGCATTTTTCTTTTAAAGAGCTTCCGTGAAGCTCGTTGATTAATCGGTTTAAGTTATCTTATCTCGTTGTCCGTTAATTAAAATAAATTGTGAATTAATTGAAAAAAAACAAAAATATTGTGATTTTCTTGTATTTAATGCATGCGCACTCGTTCTCAATCCCGTAATCATAACTGTCCTCAATCAAGTCCCAACAGCTTCTGTTGAGCCATTCGATATTGAAGAACCTATTGAAAATCAAGCTCCTCTCGTAGTTACGATGGCCGATTATCGTACTATGGCGTAATTTCTCCAAGCACCCACCGAGGGTTACGAGGATGCAATCGTTGTTCCCGCTATCACCGCGGACAACTTCGAGCTTAAGCATGGGTTGCTTACTTTTGTTCAAAATAAATAATTTTTTGGACATGACAAAGAAGACCCTCATGCTCACATTCGATATTTCAACAAGATCACTTCTACGATGAAGTTCCCGAACGTCCCGAGTACGTCGGTTAAGCTTATGCTTTTCCCATTTTCCCTCGAGGGGGCCGCCCGGATTTGGCTTGAGAAAGAACCCCCTCGATCGATTCTTACATGGGATGATCTTGTTTTGAAATTCATCAACAAATTTTTCCCTCCGTCCAAAACGACAAACCTTCGTAATGAAATCATGAGATTTCAACAACATTTTGATGAAACTTTTTACGAGGCATGGGACCGATTCAATGATCTTCTTCGGGCATGTCCACATCATGGATTTTCGGAGTTATATCAGCTCGATACTTTCTATAATGCTTTGAACTCTAATGATCAATATTCGTTGAATTCCGCCGCGGGTGGTAATTTTTTGGATAAGATGCCTCGAGATTGCCTAAGAATTATCGAGAGCAAATCCAAAGTTCGTAATTCACGCAGCAAACCGGTTGTTGCCAAAGTGAGTACGAGCTCTGATCGTGCCGGATTCACACCGTAAATATATATAATATATAACAAAATATAAAATATATAAAGAAGTGTAAAAACCAACAATCAATGATACCGAGAAGTAGTATAGAGCTTTCCCGGGTCGTAAATCCCCAACGAGACTGGAATGGTAAAT
>BQNB010067435.1:0-34201 GCA_026074375.1 Tanacetum coccineum | reverse complement strand
TAGGATTTTTAGTGTGTAACTTTTGGGATACGAACCCTAACTTTTATATTCGAGGTTGGCAGCTTTTTAGACCGTCTTTAGGGCCTCAAAACCCTATTATAACTGTCTTTAATCCATGTTTTAATCAAGTAAAGCTCATCTATCCCTTCAATCTTTCAATATGTCTATGTATTGTTTGATTGATTTGTGTTCTTTACCTTCTTATAACATGCTAGGCTAGATCCTTTAGTATTTTCTTATGATTGCATGAAACTTAGATTGTAGACCCTTTTAATGTTGCTTCTTGTGATGGATGTGCGTGTTCGGCTTTAGAAAACTAGCCATTAGATATTAAATTAGCATAGACATCTAGGAAAACGCGAGTGTGTAGAATGGATACCTTCGGTAATAGTCTTCATACTACCTTACTCCTAATATGGTTGATCCCTCTTAAGATATTTTAATTGCATGTAATGTACTCTTAGGGTCCTTGTAATAGTCTTCATACTACCTTACTTGTGTGTTGCCCTAACAAAATATTACATAGACGACGGGTTCGTGTAATTCGTTCATGACTTAGGAAATACTTACACAGATCATCACAAGTGTGACAAAGCAACAGGATTAGGAAGAGCAATCTGAGGAGTAGTGCATGATTAAGTAAATACGTTCATTTATCATATAAGTTAACACCAAAGTAGTTTAGATCTATTTTATTATTATTAGTTTAATTAGTGAATACAAGTCAACCTCTCAAACCATATGATTTTACCTGCTTTCTTAAAAAGAAAATACAAAAAGAATCTTCTCTCAACCCCGTAAACCTCTGTTAGATCTTGATCGAGCCTTCCCAACCTATTCTTCTAGAGAACTATAACAACCCCCGAGTCTTGCATATACTACACTGCAACGATTAGATGCACTGCCTAGGGAGTTGTAAAACTTCTTGTTGAAGTCTAACGACAACTGCATCAATAATCAATCTTGAATTTTGTCCAGGGTCCTGCTCCAGCTTAGAATTTGAGGGATTCTCTTGCAGAAGCAAAATCGTATATTGTAGTCAAGGTGTTTTATCCACACTTTTCTTTGCACAATATTAAAAGCAATATGTAAGGAAGGGTCCAGCTTCTTTTGTTGAGGCTCATGTTGCTGGTTTCATAGAAGAAAACAGGACTCTTGGAGATATTTATCCCACTATTACGGGTAGTGACTTGGTCATGCTTCTAATATCCGATTCGGCTTTAGTTGGTCCAACAGTTTCTAATCTTATAACGAGTACTCTTTAACTATAATTATGATGATTAAACACGCAACTAACTAATGTGCTGTTACATTAGTGGGTCGGCTTATGGGCAGCTTTAAAATTGTGTTTTATGTACTTTCTCATTGCAGGCGGATAATTATGAGAAGATTTTCTCTTCTCACTTTTCCTCCCACAAGAATCCAAAAACAGTTTTCCATGGACAATTACCATGGTTCCCTTCTTGGGTCATATTGTAGTCAAACGATCTTGACTTCCCCAAAAACATCAGTGTAGTTGTTATATGGCCCAACGGGATAGGCCTTTCAGTTAGGAGGTTGTATGTTCAAGGGAAGGAGGTCAATGGAGCTGGGATCAATGCAAGTTTTAGAGTACATCAAGTTAGCTAAAACTCAAAAGACGTGCTTACTTGGTGTCATCTTTTAGCGTTGTTTGAATTTTCATTTTTTAAACTGAATTCTGTTTATTTCTGACTTCGCGTCACAATAATCAGTCCATTATGTTTGGACATCATGTTCTACTTATGGATTATTTAAGGGTCAAATAATTATACTAAAGGGGAAAAAAGGACTACCGTATCCAACAGCCACCACCTAAAAAAACAAAAAAAAAAACACAAAAACGATTTAATGCCGTAGAACCATACGTATAGAGGGACAAGACTTAGTACCTGTAACATACAGACGACTAAATATACACCCACTCAACACATTATCTATTAGGATATATGCAGTCACACCACCCGATCTCAGTACTCGCAATACACATCTATAACACACATCATCACCACTCACCACCACAGCTACCACATACTACTCTCTATTGAATTGTTTTGATCTTAATCTCTGCGGACATCTCTGCTCGAGATCACACACACACAAGTTGATCAACAACTACAGACTATTTATTAAGAGAAAAATATGCGATAGCACTTAAACATAATGAGTGAGTGTAAAAATCAATATATGTAACAAAGTATATTGTAAGCTAAAGTATAGAAGTATGTATGATATCATGAGATGGTATCTTCTAGACACACACACGAGATTTTTAACTCATTAAGCTAAAATTAAGTTCTAATGAAATTGAACCAGTAAAAAAGTTAACAAGGAAGGAACTATTCCAAGATAACCCAAGGATTGCTAGGGATGGAAGCAACAAAAAGGCCAAACAAGAACGCTGATGAAGATCCGAATCCCATGTCCACAATACCATGTAGTGCCTTAAGCATAAGAACATAGTTTTTTATCTGTAATCTCTTGCAATAGCAGTAGTACTGTTAGTGGTAATCTAAAGCAAGAGGGTACTTTTAGTAGAAATGTGAATCAACATAACAATCTTTTGTAACAATTTAAGTACATTTTTTAAAGCATTAGTTTTGTTAGAATTTGAATGATTTTTGCAAAAACTTTTTGGTAAAACACAAGCACGATTTTTACATTTTAGTGTTTCTTCATTATCAATTCAATCATCGGCTCCAAATTGAGAAGTAAACAAAAACCGAATGGTCTATCTTATATATAAATATAGTATTCTATATATATATATATATATATATATATATATATATATATATATATATATGTGTGTGTGTGTTGTGTGTGTTGTGTGTCTATCTTAAATATATTTAAATATATATATATAAAATATATATATATATATATATATAATATAATAGAATATAAGTAATATAAAAGATAATATATAAAAAGGTAGTTAAAAGATATATTTACGGAATATATATATATATTACCCAACACTGTTTCGTACACAGGCTAAATGTGACTATAATAACCGTATATATATGTAGCGAATATGGTTGTAAACAATCTTAACCAAAACAAAAAACAAGAATACAAATACTTTGCTCTTTCTTTGAATTTGAGGTTGTGTACATGAATGTTTATCTTTTATGTATCTGTTTATCGGACAAACACAATAGAACCACCTTGATTCTTGAAAACTTTATGAAAAGAAACAATTACATAAACAAAATGGTTTAAAAATGTTTCTATAATAAAGACATTTAAAAAAAATATAGCCAAAAATAATATGGAAAACAATAATCACAAGTCATACCCGCCCATCGGGCGGGTTTTGCAACTAGTATATATATATATATATATATATATATGAATATGTTGTAAGATCTTAAAACAAAAAAAAACAAATACATACTTTGCTTAAAACAATCTTTGTATAATAAACAATCTTAAAAAAACAAATTCAAAAAAAATAATTTTTACCCAAAAAAAGAAACATATTCATTCTTCAAAACTTTATTACAAAAAAACAATTACATAAACAAAATGGTTTAAAAAAATGTTTCTATAATAAAGAAAATTTTTTAAAAATATTTTACCAAAAATAAAAATGAAAACAATAATAACAAGTCATACCCACCCAACGGGCGGGTTTTGCAACTTGTATATATATATAGTAGTGTACTTTTCATTGGAGCACACCTTTCACTAGGAAGGGATCAGTTACGAGTACGAAACGCTTTTCACATACAAGTCGGATAGCGCGATAAGGCAGTTACACTCCTCCGCCTGGCATTCCAGTTCAAATACTAGTGAGGTAGACAACCTCATGTCATGCGTGAAAATAGTCAGGACCTTGCCTACGGGCTCACTAGGACCCTCAAGTACGAAGGAATTCTCCACTTAATTTAATTAAGGAAGGTTTCAGAGACAGAGGATCAAAGCAATGGAAAAGCAAGGGAACGAGGCGACCGGAGGGAGGGTTTGGTGTATATATATATATATATATATATATATATATATATATATATATATATATATATATGGGCGCGTTCTTTGCAGAACCACTTTTTTGTACAGAACCTACAGAACCACTTTGGACCAATAGAAATTTAGTATTATTAAGTATTTTTATTTAAATGAAAAGGGTATAATAGTAAAACATAATTTTCCTTTTCTTTTTGAATTTTTTAATTAAATAACGTTTTTTATGCCCCTAAATTTTTGGAATTAATTTTTTCTTTAATTTTTTTTATATTTTATATTTTTTAGCATACATGTTTTCTAAAAAATCAAGTGCATATGTGTTTTTTTAATATTGTGAATTTTACATATGTTTCTTGCGTAAAATGGTTAGCCATAAACTTTTCTTGATTAAAATGATAATTGCACATATGTTTCTATTGTACATTCCTTAATCTTTGAAATTTACAAAAAAAACATAAATATGTACATGCAACCTCTAAATTATAACAAACCAAAACATAAATAGTATAGACAAAACTTGATATCAAATAAAATACAATTCGAACACAAATGTATATTGTTAAATATAGATGTTCACATCACTCAAAAACATGTGTGTACTCTTCCAAGAACATATGTGCACTCTTCACTTTCTCATCAAATTCGTTAGAACATATGAGTACCCTTTGAAGAACATATGTGCACGCGGTGCTTTCTCGTCAAATTTATTAGAACATATATGCATGTCTTCTAAAACATATATGCACGCTGCACATTTTTCAAATTATATGGTCTTGCTTTAACTGCATAGAACATACATGATTATTGTTATTACAAAATCACATGTACTACTGCCTAAATATTAATTTCAATACAACATTTACTATTGCCTAAGCAAAACTATGAGACTAAACAAATCATGAAAGTACAAAAATAAATGTATACAAGTTTAGCTATTAGAGGTATGACATCGTCATTGCATATCTATCACCTCACTAGAATGGTTTATTAAAAAATAATAGAAGTGCACTATAGCTAAACCTCAAAAACCACTAAGAAAAAAACAAGTATATTTTCCTTTTGAAACAAATCTGAACAAGGCACCACTGTATGTTTAGATTTTGCATAAGAAATTCCCAAATTACCACTTATGTTTAAGGGAATATAGAGTCGATGGACATAAGTGCTACGCTGAAACAAGCCCTTTCACACTCGAATCATTTTTTCCTAATAAAGTAGAGGAAACATAACTTTCTTGACAAGCAATAGTGATGCAAATAATGGACAATATAAAAAAATAAAATGCAATCCGTATTAAAACCTTAAACCAACCAATGGATCAATAAAAGGTTTATCTATCATTAAGCAACCAGTTAAAATTTAAACCAAATATGATTTTAAAAAATCGATTCAAAAAATAAAACCAAAGATGATTTAAAACCTTAAATTCTTAGATCCCAACTTATAAAATCAAAATCGATTTAAAAAATAAAACCAAAGATGATTATAAAAAGCAATTACAAAATCAAAGAATCAAAATAACGATTTTGAATCACATTAAAGAAACTATACAAAAAATCTATGACGAAACTAACAAAGTCACAAACAACCAATCATTTTCATAGTGACGTCTCCATAGAACTTTTCAAGCCGATTGATAAACATCCAAACCAGAAAATAAAATGAGTGTTTATATCCGTGTAACAAATATTATTACCTAATCTTCTATAAATTCAAAGAAATAGGAGACCGATCAGATATGTCGGCGTAGATGATGAGGAATACAATGATGGATGTTTAATAATCGTTGGTTTACCATGGTGGATAGCCGTGATTTCCCGTGGTGATTGTGGTATGATCTAAAGATGATAGTGTTGGTTGTTAATGGTGGATGATGAATTTGAGTAGATCTGGAAACAAAAGAGAGAGAAAGCTTCTTATAATGAGAAAATAATTCTCCATATCTATAGGGACGGTTTTTAAAAACAATAAACATAAACTTCCTATAATACCCTTTTTGCTCTACCACTACTTTTTTAGCTTTTTAATTAATTAAATTAATGTCATAATTAATTGCAGCCATAGATCAAACAATCTAACGGTTTAAAAAGAGTTCTGTAAGTTCTGTACAAAAAAGTGGTTCTGCAAAGAAAATGCGACTATATATATATATGTGTGTGTGTGTGTGTGTGTGTATGTGTGTGTGATTGTATGTTTTTCAAAAAAAGAGACAATTCTAGAAATCGATCACTAATCCAAATTATGTACTTTTTTATATCATTTGAAAGGTTTAAAAAACGTTATTAAGAATATTTATCAACACGTGTAAATTATGTTTTTGATGAGGTTGTTCATAGATTAAATAGGCTTTAATTTGTTGATGCATTTAAAACATTAATTTTTTAAGTTGAGTTCACATAAGAAACAATTTCTAAAGATATTATATTCTTATAAAAATTTTAAATTTTGATAATGAAAATTTCATGATAAAATATTAAGTGTATAAAACAGGATCTGATGCTTTTTATTTAACAATTACGATTATATTAAACATTGTAACACAAGCAATAAATCATATTTTAATTTATTTTTTTAATATTTAAATGTTTGATTAATTGTTAATAAACTTAAATCCACTACAAGAATTCAGGCGAATAGTTACGGACCGAATTTGTGGGTAAAAGCCATATTTTCGTGGGGAACTGGGTAATACCCACAAATTACCCATGATTCTCTATAGATGGGTAAAACCATTGAGGCTAATTGTTTGCCCACGACATTCTCATACCGTGGGTAAGTTTACCCACGTCATTTTAGGTGGGTGAATGTTTTGCATTCATGGGTAAATTGTTTGTGGGATTTTCTACCTCACCACAAAACACCCATAGATATACTCGTGGGTATTGTGCGGGTAAAATTTCCCACAAAACTATTCGTGTGTAAAGTCAGCTCCCCCAAAATTCCGTGAAAAAATTGACCACGTATAGTCGTGTGTAAAAACGTGGGTGAATTTGCCCATAATAATTCGTGGGTAATACCACCCACACATATGATCGTGTGTAAATAGCGTGGGCAAACATGACATCTTTGCCATGAATATTTTGTGGGTATATTCGTAGCTAACTTACCCACTACTGTTTTGTGAGTAAATTGTGGTTAAATATTTACGTCATATTATGACTAATAATGTATTCGTAAGATATAAAAACCACACATTAAACACAAATATTCTCGTAATATAAAACACACGATAATAAATAGATAGTCTCCTAATTAAAACAAACCATCATTCTAATGATGTCTCAAACAAATAAAATAAACCAAAAAGAACAAACCATAACCATCATCATAAAGATGTCTCGAAACAAGTAACATAAAAATAAATACGACTTAAGAACTCATGATCATGCGGCTATCATGGTCATCTTCCTCTCTTTCACCTGATCGGGAGTTACTTTCACCTGCTCGGGAGTTACTAGTGTTGGGTCCTTGATGAGCATCTCCTCCATCAGTATTTTTACTATCTGAATCACAATCTGGAAGTGTTATATTAAAACGATTGCACACAATCTCAAGAGTTTTATTTAACTTGTTGAGCTTTCTCTCCATTTTCATAGACTTTTTCTCCCACCCGTCGTTTACCTTGGTAATTCCAGTTGTTTCATTTCCAGAATCTTTATCTTTAATATAATCAACTTTTTTTGACCCGGTACCATATAGGTTTCTTTTCTTTGCACCACTTGCTGCCTCAATGTAAAGTGTAGTTTCATCTACCTGAGTTTCTGCAGAAGCTTGATTTCCCTCCCTTTCTTGCCTTAGACGCAACACGTTATCCTATAAGTGTGTCCATTTAATAATGAGTAATGATAGAACTAAGAATAACATTGTATAACTAGGAACTCAGAACTTACATGAATTGTTTTTTATTTCTCATTAATAAATGTTATCTTGTCATGGCCGCTGGTATGAGTATGCAAAAAAATCTCAAATCCCGTGGGTGGACACTTGTATATAGATTCCTACATCACATATGCATAAAGAAGAGTCTAATCTAGGCTTCAGGTAATTATGTATTACAACTAGGGGTGTTATCGGGTCAGGTTACCGAGTTATTAGGTCATGTCGAGTCGGGTTGTATCGGGTTTTAACTTTTAGAAACTCACCCGCAACCCGACCCGATAAGAAATCGGGTTAGCGGGTTCAGGTGGTATACGGGTCGGGTTATGTTGGATCGGGTTAGTCAGGTTATGGGGTGATATTACAAATGAGCCAATAAATTACCACTTTGATCAAACAACTTTAATTCATATATTAAAACAGAAACATTTCTTTTTCTTGTCAACAACTTTATGCGTAGTAACTTAAAATAGACCAGATTGTTTGATTAAAATGAAAAAATTCCTAACATCAGTAAGCCTCATTCTAATCAACTTACTAGTGACTCTCATTTTAATCAAACAACTACTAATGTTAGAATTCTTTTCATTTGGGCCATTTAAATTAGACCATATTTAAACTACTACTGATATGTGCTATTTCTTGAAGGAAAATATATTATGTAGCGCAGATAAAAGGCCTCCTCTATAGTAAACTCTAAAATCTTAATACACTCGTCCATAGCAACGCTTCAAACCTTTTTATGAATTGACCCGTTAGCATTTTCACATCAGCAAATACCTATCCCTAGCTAAAGACTATGACACTTAAGAACATTAATTGTTTCATACATGAAACAATTGAGAAAACTGTATTGAATTTATATGACAGCAAACACAAGTTAAATATTACTATAAAAAGTGCAAAGACTATGACACTTAAGAGCATTATATGACATTAAATTAACTATTTAGTTATAATTATCTCAAGGATTCTTAATTTTTTACAATGGCAAAGCACAAGTTAAATATTATAAAAAGTGCAAAGCAAAGTTACATAGCAGGCATTAGTCCATAACATTAGATAATTGAAAATCTTAAAATATTAGGAGAAAAAATTAAATATTGATTTTCGGGTCTTATCGGTTTGACCCAATAACCCGATAACATTAATTATCTAACCCGAACCCGACCCGATAATATTATCGGGTTATCGGGTTCGGGTCAAAACAACCCGACAAATATTTTTAACCTGATTTAACCCAACCTGATAAGCCTTATCGGGTTTGGGTCGGGTCAACCCGACCCCACTGACACCCTTAATTACAACTATGATAGCAAACCCAAACAACACAGACATTTACACGAATAACACAAAGACTAGTCACGTGACTAAACGAACTAAAGAATAATAAAACCAAACAACACATTACTCAAAAGAAGAGAGCCTTGAACTGCAATTGATTGAGTTCGTAAATGTCACTTTTTTACAGATGCGAGTTTAAATGACTATTCTTGTGAAGGCAATCTGTTTCCTAGATTAAACTAACATGATCCTGATTAAAAAAAATTTGCTAAAGAATCAATGAATTAACTAGGCAACTTTATATTTATCTTAAGAATCATGTTCTTACAGCAACTTCTGACTTGCTTCTCAGCTACCGACTGTTTTTACACTAAATAATTAGAGTTTTTTGCATTATATTCTATATTGACTTCTAGCCACACTAATCAGTAAAATGCACAACCTAATACGCACTAAGACTCATAGTCATAGCATTATTAGGACTTCTGCAAGTCAATTTAGGAGTGCTAAGACTATATATAAGGCATGTGTTTCAGAAGATAATAAAAAGAATGACTTTTCATAGAATATATTTTCTAGGCAAATCAATCTAATTAGATGTATGTGGTCTTGTTACTATTATGTTACTGTTATTGTTCTGCAAATCTTGTTACTGTTCTGTTACTCATCAAACTGAACCAACTACGAAACAGTTTTAGTAATATCTAGCTACACATACAAGTAACTCGATATAATTATATGCTATTGTGGTATCTAGAGAAAATTCCCAATGACTCCAATAACTATTGATATACTTACTAGATTGTTTGAATGCTCGCGAAATGAGATTGAGCCTCCAGTATGAGTTGAGGAACCTTCTCCTTTTAGACGATTTTGTGTAATTTTTTCTTAAATCTCCTTATACTTTGATGTTGCCCAATGAGATGTGAAATTTGTCTAAGCGCTGTCACTCATGAATATAGGTTTCACCATCTTAGCTCTTATGTCTCTAAAGAAATCAGCATAGCGACCAGAAGCTTTTGCATCCCATGCTTTCCTCACTCTTGTCTCGGTTTCTGGTTCCCATACAAAATGTTTCTATTTTAAATCCAAATAATTAGTATTTATAAAAGAAATATAAATCTTAAGAATCAATTAAAATGTAAACAATACCTTAAATTCTCCAAAATAAAAGTTTTTTGTAGGTTGAGACACCTTTGTCCAAGTGTACCCGGTATCATCAATTCTTTCTTTGAATATCTTTGTAATCTCTCGCGACCACTCACTTGATTTGTCTAACCTATAAAAATGATGAGAATAGAATGAAGTAATAGAATAAAAATATTATGATGCTCAAATTATAAATTACAGTACTTACAATCCATTCACAACTTGCACTTGTTTTCTTCTATTCGATGGATTATTTAAGTTCTCAGTGGTGTTTTCAGTGGTAGTTTCATCAGTATTGTCATTGATAGTTGCATTATTAGGGATATCATTTGATTGTGTTTCACCGACACGAGGCCTACTCTATGTTGGCCGGCTCTCTGTTAGCCTGCTCTCTGTTGGCCAACTCTCCGTCGGCCTGCTCTCTGCCAGCCTGCTCTTCATCGGCCTGCTCTCCCCTAGCCTACTCTCCCCTGATCCAAGCCTTTTCCTTCGTCTAGCCATGTCTACAAGGTTAAAGTTTTTTATTATGAAGAGATGCGAGAAATTAAGGAAATTCGAAGATAATGATATCCAAAATTAGACTTTAAAAAAGATTTAACACAAGATATATGTACTTTAAAGCAAGATATATGTACTTTTAAACATGAGTAACTAACACAAGATATATATTCCTATTAACTTAGCATAAGTAAATCCTAACAAAACATCAGTAACTTATCACAAGTAAATTCTAAATGATATCATGTGTAGGACTGAGCTTCGGTCAAAAAAGGCCCGAACCGACCAAACCATGTATGAATTTTGGTATTTTAGTGTTATTTATTTGAGATTTTCCCGAGACCATGGGTGGTGGAAATTGTATCCCTTCTAAGCTAATTGGATCCTAAGGCTGCTTAGTTGGGCGACAAAAACATAGCGAATGTTTGAAGTGTCATCTAGCGCATGTGTAGTGTCACTATTAAAGGTTGCAACTCATTCCTACATATCTGAAGCGTTATAAATAAACAAGCTTCCCCCCCCCCCCCCCCCCCCCCCCCCCAGCCTAACCCTCAACCCATATCAATTAAACAGGATTGATACAGTCTGTCTCCCAAAGCAAAAGTTGGAGCCGTTACAATGGTCACATGATCTTTCCACAAAGACCATTCATATACCAACTAATTTTTGTCACCAGTAGCAGTAGTAGCACAACATACAAAGACCATTCATAAACCAAACAAATGTCACAAAATTTACCTAGTTTAACTTTAGTTTATCTAAGAAAACACAAAAACTTGACCAAATTTGAAATTCGCCATCCTTTTCCTATGGTTGTTTTTAATAATTACCAGACCGGTATTCCCGGAGAGATCATGATAATAGTTCAAACAAATGCAGTGAGTTCTACTACTGACTATGATGCTATTTCAAAAGTAAGCTAACTCTCACTGAAACGCGATGGCTACAATCATAGAACACACATTAGTGTGTTAAAATATCATGTATCTCTATGCAATCACAGCTTTTATGTGTGCTAGCATGTTTTTGTCAGTATCTAGCTTACCTCCCTACCCCCACCCCTCCCTAACCCCCTCCTCCCCCCCACTCCCTCCTTCCTCCCTCCTCTCTATATTTTTTACATTTACGTTACCCTCCCACCTCTCCCCCCCCACCTCCATCCCCTCTCTACTTTTTACTTACCTCCCCCCCCTCCTCTCTCTCCTCTCCCACCCCTATATGAAGTTTATTGTATCCAATCTTTTGATGGAGTAAAGTATGCGCAAATTCTATTTGAGCAATCAGTGGTTATAATTGACATATGACACCAAATAAAGGTTCATTAGTATTTATCAATATAAAAACTGCTTCCAGGTTGAATTCTCAACAGAACAGAAGCATACAGGGTATAAACTGCCCCATACTTTTAAGGGTTCAAGCCATAGGCGCGTACTTTTCTAGATGTTCCGTTATGATACGTGTATTAAAATAACTACTTGTATGATACAAGAACTTTCAAATTCGTACTTATTATACAAACGAGCTAGCTGGTTATAACAACTTTAATAACCATCACATGAGTAAAGTATGGAGGGAGTCTAGTTATAATTATAGAAATAAGGGTGGTAAGTTTAACTTTGATACATCAGGCACGCCCTCACTTGCTAAAGGTTGCAACTCATTCCTACATATCTGAAGCGTTATAAATAAACAAGCATATCAATTAACAGGATATGATACAGTCAGTCTCCCCAAAGCAAAGTTGGAGCCTTTACAATGGTCACCATGACTTTCCAACAAAGACCATTCATAACCCACTAATTTGTCACAGTAGCAGTAGTTAGCAAACAACAAAGACCATTCATAACCCAAAACAAATGTCACTTTACTAGTTTAACAACTAGTTTATCTAAGAAACAAAACTAGACCAAATTTGAAATTCGCCCTCCTTTTCCTTATGGTTGGTTCAATCAATACCAGACCGGTAATCGCCGGAGAGATCACGAAAATAGTTCAAACGAAAATGCAGTGAGTTCTACTAACTGACTATGATGCTATTGCAAAGTAAGCTAACCTCTCACTGAACTCGATTGCTAAAACAAAGAAACACAATAAGTTTGTTAAAATATCATGTATCTCATGCATCACAGCTTTTATCGTGTGCTAGCATGTTTTTGTCAGTATCTAGCTTACTATATGAAGTTATATATCCAATCATTTTTGGAGTAAAGTATGCGCAAATTCTATTTGAGCAATCAATGGTTATAATTGACATATGACACCAAATAAAGGTTCTTTAGTATTTATCAATATAAAAACTGCTTCCAGGTTGAAGTCTCAACAGAACAGAAGCATACAGGGTATAAACTGCCCCATACTTTTAAGGGTTTAAGCCATAGTCGCGTACTTTTCTAGATGTTCCGTTATGATACGTGTACTAAAATAACTACTTGTATGATACAAGAACTTTCAAACTCGTTCTTATTATACAAACGAGCTAGCTGGTTATAACAACTTTAATAACCATCACATGAGTAAAGTATGGAGGGGGTCTAGTTATAATTATAGAAATAAGGGTGGTAAGTTTGACTTTGATACATCAGGCACGCCCTCACATGCGGTATCAAGTCTGAGTATTCCTTATTTGGAAATTTTCATTAACTCATTATCACAAATAAGTATTTGAAAGGTATATCAGGTATATGGTTAACAATTTTATGTGGTTGTTTTCTTAATTTGGTCTTGGCTGCAGCAAATTTAGTTAGGATGATAGCTTTGGATTTTAAGTATGTTGTGAGAGTTAGTGGGTGTGTCCGACTGACATGTGGATTTTGTGAGTTTGACAGGTTGTATATCAGGTATCAGGTATCTGGTTAACAATTTTATGATGGGAATACTGGGTTTAGGATCTAGGTATGGGGTTAGTGGGTGTGTCTGACGCCAAACTGAGATTCCTTTATCCTTTGTTGTCTTTCCATGGATTGATGATAGAAGTGGACCAAGGTTAATGGTTTATTATATTTCTGGATAAAGATTGTCGTATGTGAAAGTGGTTTCTGTTGGAAAAATATGGTTTTGCAAAGTGAGGATTTGCAAACTTTGGACACTATGTACTTCAGTTTTGGTTTTTAGGAAGTTTGTTGCAGGCTTAGGAGCATGTGCATTGGGTGGTCCTTTACGGTGTTAATCTGTAATATGTATTTCCTTGTTCTTTTGGTTGGGGCTCATCCTTTTAATTGGCTTGTTAAAAGGGCTAGTTGCCATTTCCTTGTTTTGTTGGTTGGGGCTCATCCTTTTAATGTTGTAAAGGATTAACAGAAGTAATAGTAATTTTACATTTTATTGCGCAGTTAGCTTATTTAGTGGTAAACAAGTTTTGCTCTCGTGATCATTTACCTTGTGTGTGGTCTGGAGCATAATAGTATAGTCTTTGAAACGATGTTCCAAATTGTAAAGAAAGAAATGTTGAAGCTATCTTACATCCTCACTGTGTCAAAAGAAGCATAGATTGTATAATCTTGTCTGACTTGTTCTTTATTGAGATTGTCATGTTTCATTAAGCATGATATGAAGAGCAGCACTATGTTACCTTATTATCTTAAGTATCTATAACTAGTGATTACCATACATGAAAATTATGTTTTTTAAGTTGGATTAAGGAGGAACACCTACTTGTTAATGTATGTCGCTTCCGTTTTCGGCAACAAAATTTAGTCTTCACAGTAGGTTAAATCACATTTGATATGTTTTATATACAATGGATCGATATGATAAACCATACTTGGTATTCGGGTTAACCCGACTAACTCGTATAAGATTTTGAACCCGAGTAATCCAACCCAGATAGTCTTATTTAGTGTCGAGTCGAGTCGACTCCATGACACCCTATATGTAACCACAACTTGTCCATACGCATTTACTCATTGCAAAATACCCACGCAAACAATAAGATCGGAAAAATCATGGGTATATATTCAACCTCAAAACATCCATATTAACTCACCCACCAATAATAAAAATGATATTTGTATCTCGTGGGTAAATAACATTAATTACCCATGAAATTACCTACAAATATAGCCACAATAGCTCACGACGTGGGTGATCCGTGGGGAATGTTTTGGCGCCAATTTATTTACCCACATATTACACACCAAATATATTTATGTGGCTATTTGTGTAGGTAAATCCATGGGAAGTTCGAGGGAAAATAAAATCGACTACGAAAGTCACTAATAGTGGGTAATAGATGGGTAAATTCCCACCAAATGATAAGTATGGGTAATTTTCGTGGGTATTCGCCTGAATTCTTGTAGTGAAATTAAGAATGGTTTGTTAGCTACCCATAGTCGCCAGAAAATTTATGCAGATAGGCAAACCAAGCCATTGGAATTTGAAGTCGGTGATATGGTACTGCTCAAGGTATCGCCATGGAAGGGCGCTGTGCGCTTTAGAAAACGCGGAAAGTTAAGTCCACGTTACATTGGGCCATTCAAGATTCTAGCTAGAGTTGGTCTTGTAGCTTATACGTTGGAGTTTCCTGAAGAGTTGAAAGGGATTCATAGTACTTTTCATGTTTTGAATCTTAAGAAATGTTTAGCGGAAGGCGATATTGTTGTTTCGATGGATGAGATTCAACTTGACGATAAATTATATATGATTGAAGAGCCAGTGGAAGTTGTTGATAGAGAGGTTAAGCGACTTAAGCAAAGTAGGATACCTATCGTTAAAGTTCGTTGGAATTCGCAAAGAGATCCAGAATTTAATTGGGAACGTGAGGATCAGATTAAGAAAAAGTACCCTCATCTCTTTACAAGTAAGGACGAAGCAAGGAAAGCGGATAAGTCGAACTGAGCACCGGGACGACGCTCCCTAAAGGAGGGGAGAATGTAACAACCTGAGTTTCAGGTCAACGTCTATCCCGAGCTAAGATAATTATTTTTGCTACGTAAATAGTTATAGTCGTTTATACTATATAAGGTTTGATGAGAATTCCATTTTATAGGATAATTTCATGCCGTAATTGAGATTCTATTTGTTTTTAGCGTCTAGAAAGTCAGAAAAATTTATATTGTTGCTCTGAGAGCGCGAATATGTTATTTTTATATTTTACGACGTTTCCCCGAGTTTTTGAAAAAACCGTGTTTAAAAGTCGTGTTTTACGAGGTTTAACGTTTTGTTAAACGTTTTAAAGTAAAATTAGTGGGACGGATTTAAAATATTTACTAATGTGGTGTGACCCGAGCCATTGGCCGATTTTAAATAAAAGAAATAATGCTTTGTACTAATTTTAAAAGGACTTGAGAATAGAGGGACTAGAATTGCCAATTTGCCAAACTATAATTCTATAAATAGGCACCAATACTTAATTTATAAAACTTTTACAAAAACAAAAACTCTCCTCCCTCCTCTCTTGCTTCTCTTCGACCGGACACCACCACAACAACACCATTTTCTGGCTTATTTTCCGACATGCAATTAAATCCGATTATATATTCTTAATCCTTGTTTCAAGAGCTACAAAACCCACTAATAAAACCTCACATGCAATAAGAATTGAAGAAGTTGAATTTTTGGTGTGTTCTTGCTAGTTTCGTGTATAAGGGGGTGTTTAGATTAGTTAGATTATTGTTATTTTGAAGTTGGTTGTTTGAAAAGCTTGGTTTGGTTGGGTTTAAGCTTGCGTCCGATTTTAAAAGCCAAGGGGGAAACATAGTTTGATCTTTGTTATAGCATTGTGAGCACTCATTTATGTTTATGTATAGATTTATTTAGTTATATTGCGTGTATTATGATTATTGCTAGATGATTCAAGTGCGAAAATTATTGAAAGCGTGTTTGGTTATTGACTAAAGTATGATGGGTTTTGGTATTAATTTAGATAACTAGATAATCGAATTTGATAGTCGGATTATGTCGAAAATGTCGTTTTCATAGGTTTTGGGTTGACCAAGTTTGACCAGAAAGTTTGACTTGACCGTAGCGAGTCGAGAAAATTTTGAAAGTTATTTTTGCTAATGTCAAGTGATAGTGTTCGCCTTAAGCTCTGTATCGCTAGGTGGATCGTCACGTAACTTTTATTAATGAACGTTTTATGGCCGAGTCAAGTTTGGGTATTTTTGGGGTAAAAAGTCAACTACGAAGTTTGACTTTTGAAAGTCAAACTTGCGTAAACTTTTGAATATAGTCTATAATAAGCAAAGGGTTCGTAATGTTAGTTAATTGATAATGAAATATGAAGTTCGGATTATATTATCCATACTTTCGGTAACTTTCTAAAAATGGAAACTTTGTGGAAAAATGTCGTGATATTGTTAAGTGCGTCAAAGTGAAAGGTTTTGCGTCGCACTTGAGATTTAGTACATAATAGTAAAACAAATAGTATATAATAAAATATATATATATATATACATATGTATATATATACATATATATACATATATATGAATATATAGGGGACCGTTCTTTGCAGAACCACTTTTTTGTACAGAACCTACAAAACCACTTTAAACCAATTAGAATTTAGTATCAATATTTTTTTATTTAATTCAAAAGGGTATAATAGTCAAAACACATTTTGACTTTTTTTGAATTTTTACTTAAAAAAATGTTTTTTTAAAAACCTTTTAATTTTTGAAATTATTTTTTTTATTTTCTTTTATATATTTTTTAGTATAAACTGTTTTCAAAAGAAAAAAAATGATTGCGTATATGTTTTTTTTAATATTGTAAATTCCATATTTCTAATTGTATCATTTTAACTTAATATGGTAATTACACATATGTTTTTTGTGCACATTCTTTAATCTTCAAAATTTATAACACAAAATATAGACAAAAATTGATATCAAATGAAATACATTTCAAATACAAATAACAAACCAAAAACATAAATACATAAACAAAATTTGATATCAAATGAAATACATTATAAATATAAATCCAACTATATCCATGTTGTTCAAAAACATGTGTGCACTCTTCGAAAAACATATGTGCACGTTTTACTTTCTCTCTCAAAAACATGTGTGCACTCTTCTAATAACATATGTGTACGGTTCACTTTCTCATCAAATGCGTTGGAACACGTAAGTACCATTCAAAGAACATATATGCACGCTATGCTTTCTCGTCAAATACATTAAAACATATGTGTCCATTTTCCAAAAACATAAGTGCACGTTGCAATTTTTTGTGAGCACATGATCTTCCTTTAACTGCGCATCAAAATAATCATACATGATTATTGTAACATTTAAAAAATAATGTTCTTAAAACAATATAACATGTTAGATTTCCCTAGCTATTGCAAAACTTTGCTATCATATCCACAACCGGCTCAATGCATTGAAATTTATAGTCATCACTAACCTGCTTAAGCCGCACACAAATATAATTTGAAACAACATTAAATGTATTAAGTGCCTACTTCATATTAATATCACTTGATGGCCAATTAGAAGTTTTTTACTAACCTGTACAAATAATGTATCTATATGCGCTTATGTTTATCCATCAGTGAACCATGAATGTGAGTTTCCATTGCTTTGTGGCTCATCGATCCCAGCATGCAGGTGTACTACTGTGGGAATGCCTTTGTGTTTATGAGGGATGGTCGTTGGGATGGTATCGTCCACTGGGAGTATGTGTCCCGGAAGGGAGATACGATTTTCCACGTCATGTATGTGCTAACACCGTGTATTGCCTCAATCGTAGGACCGGGAACTATTGCGGTGTGCTTCGTTTCACCGTATGCAAACACCTTAGTTGGTGGGAGATCCCTGTGAATTTTCTGTACAATAAAACAAAATATTTAAAAAACCATATTCAGAAACTAATTCATATTCAGAAACTAATGGTCATTAACTTTGTCATTAACTGGGAATGAGACCCAGGAAGCAAAATAGACCAAATCCACAAATGGCCAACACTCACCAATATCAAAATGAAATCAAGACACAGGGAATTCAAAACAAGAACAAACATAATAGATAGGACCCAATAATAAAGCAACACAATACCCATATGAGAACAAATATGCCCATTATTAAACTATCTACCAATTGACCAACAATTTCCAATATATAAACTGAAGATACAGTAGGCACACACATGACTTGTTGCATAATTGTAGAAATCTGGCTCAGTAAGTGGACAACCTCTTCAAGTTTTGGCAATATATTGTCAACAAGTGAACTACTTTTGCTTTTCATTTAAGCAGTGGTTACTAATGATAACAAAGACAATACAATGCCTGCCTATGCCTACTAGAAACTTTCAAGGAAAATGAGGCGGCTAATACAAATTCACTATCAACCAACCACATGCAACCTGTAGATCGTAGATAATATGACAAAAGGAAAGAGGTGGGTTGGGCGTGTTGTATTGGCCAGGTTAGGCTGACAAAACCACAAATTAAGCAGTATGATTTTATCTAGCATAATAACCCAAACATTGTTGAAGAAACAGATTAATGTTGGGCGAGATCAACTAACCTAAAGCAGTAATAAACACTAGTAATCTGTAATGCTACTAAAGGAGAAGTGTAAAATATAAAGACAACATGTAATGCATGATAATTAAGTTGTTCAAATACTTGTGCAAAGTACGATGATAACAACAAAATAAACTAGCGTGACCGATAGATATTCTGACCTGATTGGTAATTTACTTGAGACAAACATTAAAAATCCAGTACATACATCAACAATACAACAATTCAGCAGCAGAAAAAGAACATTAGCGCACATGCATGAAACAGCTAGCGTCTTCAATAAGTTAATACATGAAACAACGACCGTCTTTCATAAAATTAACACTTTCCAATTTCTTCACACCATGTTTTCCATTCCCAGTGCTTTAACATGAGCATCATCTGCAGCAGCTTGACCAAAATATACCAATTCATATTCAAAACAAATGTCATTTTAACTTTTTCAAGGTCAACATAGTCACTTCTGATTTTTAATATGATATTTGTCGTAAGCTAACTTCTACTATTCAAATATATTGGAAATTCTTGTAACCATTGTATTAAAATCGCTTGTTATGTTGAGTAATACAAGTTCAATCATAAAGCAATTTTAAAAATTAAAACAAATCGTAAAAATGAATCTATTTTTCAAAATCGATTGTCCACATCTAAGCAATACATATGAGAAATGCAAACCTTTTCTTTCAAACGTGGAGGGTTGTTTCAGTTGTCTTCTTTAAAACGCAAACTCGAATATCAAAATCAATCTTGGGTTTTTATCCGAAGAACAACAGTGATAGATCAATTTGGTAAGGGCGGCGGCTATGATTACATCTAAATTTTGATCGCCAGAAATTCATATATCTTGGTAAAATACCGTCATTTGGCGAGCAATTGCCAGCCGCCATTGAAACATATGAAGAAATTAAGAGAGGCAGGCATAAGGAGTTTGAGGTGGCGGTTAAGATCTGTGCAATGAAATAAGAGGGGAGAGGTCGGCTTTTTTGGTGGAAGAGAGGAGAATTCATGTGAAAAAAATAAAATAAGGGCAAACTATTTTGAGGTGAGATGCTAATTTTATGGAATAATAAAATTCCTACTTTGCCCCTCATTTAAATTTTGCATTCAAATTAAATTATATGTATTTACAAATATGCCATTTTGCATTAATATGTTGTACAACGAAGCATTATGAGTAAAAATGCTGGTTCTGTTGGTTCTGTACAAAAAGTGGTTCTGCAAAGAAAATGTCACTATATATATATATATATATATATATATATATATATATATTATATAATTAGCAAGTATTGTATTATAATGATTTAAAGTACCACGTACCGCTAATCGGCTATATATGGATTATATAGGTCGCGGTTAGGACGTGAAGCTATTTGCGCTTGTTGATTTGTTTGGTTTGGATCTTTTGTTTAAGGTGAGTTCATAGCCTCGTATTTAAATGTTTAATTGTTTTTAAACCCGCGAGGGGGATGCATGTTGTTTTATAAATTGAACACATAAGATTTTATGGTATGTTGGACCCAATTACGAGATTGTTTCTGCGTAAGTAGCTATTGTCGAAGTCACTTATTTCATGAACCGTTAATTGCCTTGTAAGGTGAACACTAATGCATTAAATAGATCTATTGGGTTTGACAACCCTGTCCGGGGTCTGAATCCTTGTGACCACCCTGTCAAATGGACATTTTGTATTTAGAAAGTAGTAGGTGTATGACAATAATACCTTGTTTTGGGGCACACTAACATATGAAATGCCATATGTATTGTTAACGTTCGGTGTCATGAGCTTATTGCGTAAAAGAAAAGAAGTTGCTATACATTGCATTCGTTGCTTTGTTTTCCTGAGAACTAATTATGTGTTCAAAGATTATTACTTGTTATTTATTTTAATCTCTATGAATTTCACTCAACATTGTTGTTGATGTTTTAAACATGTTTTATCCCAAGTAACCAAGGATGAAGGCAACGATGGTGTGGAGGTGTCATGCGTGTGATGGATTTGTTGAAAGACTACTTGTGTGTTCCTTGTCTTTCAAAAACAATGTCTTAAGTTGTTCTAAAACAATATCTTCATTTTGAAAAAATAGTTTCTCAAAGGTTGTAGTGGTTGTGGTTGCGATTCTGTGGGGACCTAAACGCGTTTTAACTCTGATTATTAATGGAACACATGTTTGTTAAACGTCTCTTTTGGGTCATTTTCTATTGTCTTGGTGAATGGTGCTATTTAGTAACATCCAAATTGCTAATTCCGCTGCGCAATCCAATGTTCGTTGGATGAGGGTGTTACAGAATGAGGCCTCTATTTATAGATTTCGAACATGTTACGACGTAACCATTTAGAGTGTTACACCGTAAAGTGCTGACGAGGCTTTCCATATTGTATCCTCTTGAGGGCATTACTAAAATGTTTTTGGGACGCCTATCCTTGCCAATAGTGGACAAACCAGTCTGAGACAGTTACCCTTAAGAACGGTCATCTAGACACGCTCTTTAGGGTACCTCAAAAACTGACATTGAACTTTGTTTAGAAGGAAAAGTCAAATATTGGGCGGTTAGAATAGTGTTAACTACTGCTAATCTTTCTAAAGATAATTTTTGCTTACCTCTACTTAACAAAAGCATTAAAGCTAATCAAACTTTCAAGAAGCCAATTCTTGACAACAACTAGATAAGTGCAATGAATAATGAAATGGAGGCCCTAAATAGGAATAAGACTTGGATTGTCACAGACTTGCCTCCTAACAGAAAGGCTATTGGATGTAAATGGGGTATTATAAAGAAAATTATAAATCCAGTGGTTGAAATAAAAGATATAAAGCTAGGCTTGTTGCTAAGGGGTACTCTCAAAGAGAAGAAATTAACTATAAGGAAACTTTTTCATCGGTTGTTAAAATGGTTATTGTTAGGTGTCTTATTGCTTTAGCTATTAAGAATAAGTGGGACATGTATTAGTTAGATGTAAACAATGCTTTTTTATATGGAGAACTTGAAGAAGATGTTTGATGCGTATTTTATTTTAAAATATATTTTTCAAGTTTTAAATTTATAAAACTCGATTCACCTAACAAACGCACTAACGGGCAGAGAACCCGACCGTGAGTAGTGTAGAGATGGTAAATTTGAAGTCGTCCCAAGAGCTAAGTATCAATTAATTTTAATTTGAAGTGTCATGTTTTTAAAGTGGGTTGAGATTGATTTTGAAAGTAAGAGGAAAGTAAATATGCGAAAAGTTAAAGTAGTTATAAGATACAAGAGAGAAACGTGATAGCCTAGCCTCTGTGCATCTACTACATTATAACTATGTTTTCTCTGTGGCAATGTTACATCTTGTTTCATTCGTAGTTTCTAAAGTCGACAGTGACCTGAATTAAATATGCTTTCGTTGCCCTATAATTCCTATGATCCTCGAATTCCCTCAAAAGTCATTGAGGTAGGGCAACCAGCGTCATAGTGATTAATTCACTATCCCAAAGAACTAGTTAATACCGTTAACATTTTTATTAACCCTCTCTGAAAGAGTTCCTGTGATTTTTAAGTATATTAAGTGATAGATGGCCTGTGTAACAGGGGTTTAGTTCCACTCACTAAGGTTTAAAAATGATATCCTTCCTAGTAACCCTGCTCATCTCATGTTCAATGGTGGTAATCTAGAATAACAGAATTAAATGATCTAAACAACCCGTAAAATACTACCAAAACCTCGGGTTCACGATAGTCTAAAGGATATTCAACGAAACATGATCTACAGGATAACAAATATTTTAAACAATAGTAAATTCATGACTGAGGCCGCAAACATGAAGTGCTTAGCCGTCATGGCAAGACAAACAAAGCAAGATGTAATAAAGATAACTCTATGGATGGAAAATACTCATAATTCTTACAGAGTTGTTTCATGATAAGATTACATACAAAGTAAGTTTAAGTGGATCTCCCTTGACTATCGTTATGGAATTCTATCGAGTATGAAGACCTTGAATTTTTCAATTTTTTTTTTCCTTAGATCTGTGGTGAATGGTTGATATCAAATTGTTGACTGAAGCCTTTCTATTTATAAGCTTTTGAGACTAGTTTACCAGCGTAACCTTTTAGAGGTTTACGCCGTAAACTGCTGACGTGCACTTTCCATCTTGTAGGCTTAAAGGATGTTATGGCGTAATCAAGTGTCAACGTTACAGCGTAATGCTGACTCAGATAACTCATCCTTCCATAATAATGATGTTATGGCGTAAACCTTGAGTGTGGTTACGCCGTAATCTTGCTGGGTGACGTGTCTTGCCTTGAATAGTTTACGGCGTAACACTATCGTAGGGGTTACGCCGTAAAGTCTCATAAGAATCCGTGTTTTCTTCATTTTTACGTCCTTTTCCCATGTTTCTTTCACATACTTGCATTTTACCTAAAAATAATGAAATAACCGTCAAAGTTTCAAATTCAAGTATTTATAAGACAATTGCAAGTATTTTTAGGGGAAAATTCACACTAAAAAGTATCAAATATTTGATGTTATCAGTTTCATCGAAATCTATTCCTTCTTGTTGGTTGTATCCTTGTGAAACAAGTATAGCTTTGTTTCTGGATACGACACCATTTTTATCTAATTTATTTTTAAAGACCCATTTAGTACCAATTATGGTTTGATTATCGAGTGGAGGAACAAGACTCTAAACATCGTTTGTTACAAATTGGTTTAGTTCTTCTTGCATAGCCATAGTCCAACTTTCGTCTTTGATGTTTTTAGGTTCTATGGAGGACACGAAACAAAAGAAGTTGCTTTTCTATGGGATGATCTCTAGATTCTTTGATGTTAACAATTTCTTTGTTTAATGGTCTATTTTCCTTGCCTTCATCATTTTTTATTTGATGTTCTATGATTTGGCTTTCGATTATATCATTATCTACTAAAGGTGATGATTTAGGAGGTGGACATTCGTCGAATCTCATATTTAGAGATTCTTTGATCCTCATGGTATCTTTATTTAGAATTATATAAGCCTTACTATTAGGAGAATAGCCAAGAAAGAGACGCCTTTGGTAGATTTAGGGTCGAATTTAGTAAGATAATCTTTAGTATTAAGAATAAAGCATTTACTACCAAACACTTTGAAATATTCTAATGAAGGTTTTTTGCCTTTGAAAAGCTCATATGGAGTTTTTTTGAGGAAAGGTCTAATTAAGATCCTATTTAAGATATAGGTGGAGGTGTCGACGGCATTACACCAAAATTTTTGAGTGATAGATTGTTCATTAAGCATGGTCCGACTTATTTGTTGTAAGGTCTGGTTTTTACGTTCAACTACCCCATTTAATTATGGAGTACGTGGAGCCAAAAAATTGTGGGTGATACCGTTAGTATCACAAAAGCTCCAAATTGTACTTCATTATAAAATTCCCGACCATGATCCGTGCGAATTGACACAATGGGACAACCCTTTTGAACTTGTATTTTCTTACTCAAAATTTTGAAATGATCAGAAGCTTCATTTTTATGTTTTAAAAATCTAGTCCAAGTGTATCTTGAGTAATCATCAACAATGACCAAAGTGTAGAAGTTACCTCCATAACTTTGAATGGCCGACGGACCAAATAAGTCCATATGTAAAAGTTTTAGACACTTTCTAGTTGAAACCATGTTTTTAGCCTTATGGCTTTCGTGTACTTGCTTTCCTATGTTACAAGCGTCACAAAAATGATTTTCAAATTTTAGCTTTGGTAGGTTTCTAACAAGCTCTTTGGATAAGTGATTGAATAAGTCGCATATTAACGTGACCCAATCTTCGATGCCATAAGGTCGAAGTATCATCCATTGAGGTTAGACAAAGACTATCTTTAGGTGAGTTGCCCATTTTCATTATGTAAAGGCCATTTTTCTGGATTCCTCTACCTATGGTAATGTCGTCTTTAAGAATTTCGCTACCGGTTTCACTAAAGAGTACTTTGCACTTTTTATCGCATATTTGACCTATTCTAATTAAGTTAAAGCTAAGATTTTCTACATGGCTAACATCATGAATATTTAGAGAGTTGTGAGAAATCGTACCTTTTCTGATGATCTTGCTTTTAGTGTTACTACCAAACACTACGTTACCTCCATTTATAGCTTCATAGGTTGAAAAGAGATCTTTGTTGCTCGTCATGTGTCTTGAGCATCCACTATCTTTGATCCATTCATCCGTTTCTAGTTTGACTTTTAGGCGTACCTAAAATCATAAAAGAACTCAAGCATTTGGTCCCCAATATCTCATGGGTCCGTTAGCATTATACATGCCATTTGGTTGGTTCATATATGGATATGGTGGACAAGATCCCCAAGATCTAAAGTTAGGGGTATGAATTGATATCCCCCTTGAGTTGAATAGTTCCAACCAACTTGGTGATAGTTACTCTTAGGGTATAAAGTGCTTGGTCTCCTATGGGGAATTTTAGGACGTGTTTGGATTTTACTTCTCCTTAGACCTTGACCAAGTTTTAAAGTCGGTGTTTGTTTCACATTGTTTACAATGGTGTTAGGTGAAGGTTTCTTAGTTGTTTGTACTATACTATTTCTTTTAATTAGGTTTGAGTCAAAAAATTTTAAAAACTCTGCAGAGGGTCGGTTCTCTTGCAGAAGGAATCGGCACTGTCAGTGCTACAGTAGACGTTTTTTCGTCTATGTGACCCAATTTTTCCGTTTTGGTTTTGCTAGTAGAGGCATACCCTCTGTGAATCCCAGCCCATGTTTATCTTTTAGTGATCTTTGGTTTTCAATCATTTCTTGCAAGAAGTAACTACTACTTTCGAAACTAGCTAGTTTTAAAGATAGTGAGTTTACTTTAGATCGAAGGTCAGCACAAGGTTCACATTCGACACTAATTTCTTTGTTCTTTTCTAGTTGATCTAGTCGTTTCCTAAGAGCAAAAGCCTCGTTGTTTAATAACTCATTTTTAGCCTTTGGGTGTTTGTTTTTGTTGATTATCCTAAGACTAATTTTGCATAACTTGTTATACTCATTTTGTAATGACTCGCTATCTAAAGATGAACTACTATAGTAAGGAGTATCAAAGAGTACTTCATTGTTGTCTAGCACCATGAGACAAATCTCATCCTTCTTGGAGTCGTCTTTTTCATCACTTTCACTCCAACATCCTCCAACGAACGCTTTTTGGTCATTATAGGAGTGTTTGGGACAATCTCTTATGAAGTGATTTGGGTCACCAAAGACTTTTAAATTTTAATTTTTAAATCTTAAATTTTAATTGGTAAAACTATTCAAACCCCCTTCTAGTTTTTCACAATTGGTATCAGAGTGGGTCACCAAAGACTTTTAAATTATAATGTATTTTAAAATGTTTAAAAATCGATCAAATAAATTTTGAAAACTACAAAGGACTTTGTTGGTAATATTTATTTCATTTCTTTAGATCTAATTGCTTTATGTCTTTTAAACCTTAAAAGAAGCTTGGTGGATCATCATAATGATCACGGATTCTTGACGGCTACATTCTCGGAGCTCCGTTACCTTAAGAAGTTATATCTCGAAAAGGTACATCTTAATCATTCAAATATATGATGTGCTATTTAAGTCAAACTATAAAGCCCACTTACAAAATGTTATTTGGGCTAAATATTGGTTTCAGGTCTGGTAAGCCGGTACCCACAGTACCATTGTGAAATGGTACCGTACTGTGTTAGTCAAAGGTACCGGGCTACAGTAACGAACTTAAAATAAAATAAGACTTTTTCCTTAATAATTTTTGGGATCTCAAGATTCAGTCATTATTTTTTTGGGGCGAGAATATTTAAAGAAGTATGTCACTACTTATTTTTCTTACATAAGTTTTAAAGGCAAAAAGAAAAGCATGGATTAAAAATCATTAATCTCTTAAATGTATTTTCCAAACAAAAACGATTGCATACTTTTGGGTCAAAAATATTTTTGGACTTAAAACAAAAAAATGAGAAGAAATCTTCTCGGATTGGACTAATTAGCACCATGAATCTACGTGGACTCAATCATTTGCCTATCAGACTAAAAACGCCAAAAGGTACGCTTTCAAATTTTACTTTATCTTGGTTTATGCATGTTATGGGTTTTGTGTAAATGGATTGAGAAAATTGATGATGTTGTGTTCCATATATAGTATATATATATATATAATATATATATAAATATATAATATGAATATATAAATATATACTAATAAATATATATATATATATATAAAGAATATATATATAATTGTCTATTTGGGCCTTATATGGATTATCTTGAAAATATATTCTCGGCTTAGCACACATTACTTGCTTCATCCATAAATCTTGTTTGTCTAGCTTGACCCGTCCATGTTGGGATGTCTAACCTTAATCTTTTGGGTATAAAGCTCCGTTATTCAAATTCAAACCCCTTTTCATGAAAATATATAAACACCAAACGGCAACCATATTTTTTATTTAAACCCTCCTCATCCACTTCCACTCTCATTTATTTCAAAAATCAAACCATCTCATTTTCCCTCTTACCTAAATCTACCGATCATCCTCTTTCATGGAAATCCTCTTGGAGATCTTGAGCCCCGTCATGATCATCATCATCATCTCGCTCTTAATGTTCCTCTACCCGATTGTTAAGTTCTCGCATGGAGATGTGTTCTTTGTTTTAGCTCTTTACATCACCGTTGTATTTCCTATCATTTGTATTGCATTAAGCATTGAAATGAAATACATGTAATGCTTTCCTCTTTTTTTCTCGTTGCTTGTTATTTATTTATTTATTTTTCCACCGTCACTCATTGTAACCCCTGCCCTTTTCGTGTTTTGAATATTCTAATTTAGTCCTTCGACTATTTGGCGTTTGTTAGTTATTTAGAATATCGTACCGTGTTGGCAGTGATGAATTTATGAGATGTGAAGCATTTTATGGTTTATTGTGTATAATAAGCCTTATTGGAGGATACTATTGTGTTTTGTAAGTTTCGGGTGGTTGACCCGTGAATTTCTGAGAAATACCGAAAAATGAGTCCCGACACGTCCGTTAATGTCCAAATGAGTTTTTGGGGGATAAAAAGTGAAAATAGGTTAAGTAAACACTCTACATTAATGGAAAACATTTTTAAAGTGAATAAAAAGGCTAAATAACTTCGAGAAATATTTTACGAGCAAGTTTTACGAGCTTTTAAGTGTTTTCGACACGAAAACGAAGACCCCGAGGGCTTTGGATCCTATGGCCGGTCAAGACAAAAGAAAAAGAGACAAGGTGGCTTAATTTTAGCTAATGGGGTCCTAACTAATACATATGGGTTTTGTTGCCATCCTAAACATGCATTCCAACACTTGATTTCAAAAAGAACACACACATTTTCTCTTCTTTCCTCTTCCTTTGTTCGTCCGACCCACACACACACTCACTTTGTTTTTAAATTTTTGATCAAAACATGAAGATTGGTGATACTTTGTGTTGATTCTAGTGTTCGGGTAATCATTAAAACAACGTTTGGGTTGTCCGGTTCGCGTCGAAATTTATTTTGAAGACCATTTTTGTAAGTCTTTCAAATTTATTTTTAACTTGTACTTTTTGGGTTTCTAGTGATGCATAGATGTTAGTTGTACGGCCCGATCGTTAAAGTTTTAAAATGATTGTATAGGGTGCGTTTTTTGTTCAAAATAAAAAGGGAAAAACATAAGGTTTTGTTAGTTTGGATATTGTGGTCGTGATGGTTGAAAAACATATATTTGCTATGTAACTTATTTTATATATAGCTTATTGTGACTTATGGTTGTGTTCGAATAAGCTTATTTCGGGCTTATAAGCCCATGGCAACTCCTGGAAATACAAGGAGGGTATTCTTGGTTATTTTCCTAATATGTCATATTTTGTGGACTAATATTATAGCTTATGGTGATAACCAAATGCGATAAGTAGCTTATTAGCTTATTATTAAGCTTAATATACATATTTTGAGCATATGAGCTCATGGCCCAATAAGTTTTGGTATAGCCGAGACATATCCAAGGTTTGTTGTGGTCCGGGTTACTTATTTACTTATTGATTTGAGCTTATATATGCTATTGGGCCTTGGTTTTGGGCTTAGAACGTATTTTGGATACATAAAAAGTATAATGGACCCTTATTGGGCCTTAAAGCCCAATAAGCCGTAACTAGTTATTTTGGGAGTTTTGACGAGCTTTTGGGATGTGGAAAGTATTTGTGAAACTATATGGAAGATCGTTTTGAGAAAGTATCTTGGTAAACGTGATGAAATGAGATTTTTGGAATTTGGTTCGTAAAGTGTCGAAATGGGAAATTTGTTTGAAAAATAAGGTTTGATAACCTTGGAAAACGTCATATAAACGTACGGGTCATGCCGAAATTTTGTAAAAAGTCTATACTTAGAATTTTTACTTAAAACGTAAATTTTATTTTTAATAATAAAATATTATTATTTTAATATATTCACTAAAAGATTAAAAATATAATTTTTCTCGAAACTTTTCCAAAATGTTTAGTAAACATAAACGTTCTATTTCGTATAGTATAAACGATATATTTATGGTAACTAAGTGTACCGAATGGACTTATCGGAGTATATTTATAATTATTTATTATAAATATTTACTTATATTACTTATTTATCTTCTTAAATAGTATAAGTATAAGTATATTGTATTGAGATATGGATGAATATGGTATTATGGAGTCATGTCGTCAAACATCACACCACTAAAACGTTTAAGATAACCGTTCAACGAGCGTCTAACCTCTATGCATCATACTAGAAAACTGTTTTGGAAATGAATGATTAAAATGGGACATTAACTGGACTAGGTCGTGTGCGGACGTCGTTGCATTTGCTCGTGTGATATTGAGATTTCTGTGAAGACTGTTTGATTGAGGTGAGTTCTCGTAGCCTTATTTTTTATTGTTTTTCCATTGGGGGAAAATGATACTCAAATGTGTTTTGGAACTGTTTTTCTGAACTGTGCGAAACGTGGTTTTGTTTTTGGGACAATTAATGTGCTTATGACTGCTATGTAAATATGTGTAATGTGATCTTACTTGCATGTACTGTGTTTGGCATGCAAGGGTTGTGTTTTTCACCCTAATTGCTCTAGCTGGTAGGCCTTATGTGTGGTATGTCATCGGGGTTGCGACCCTAAGAGCGTTGGTACGTGCTGGTTATGAGACTAGCGGGGATGCTAGGTCTTGGTACATGATTAGAGGGGATGCTAAGTCATGGGTTGGTTTGCATATATTCACTGTCATGTAACACAATTGTCCAACTATATGAGATATTAGCACATCGACTAGGTTTTGAGTCAAAACCTACGAGCTCACCAACATTATTGTTGACGTTTTCGAGTACCATTTTCAGGTGAAGTTAATGATCGTTAGAGTTTGGTGCTTGTAGCAGACTTTAGAGAATTCCGTAGAAATCTTGTTTGAAAAGTCTTGCATTTGATGTACGCTTTGGTTTTGGTTTTCTTGAGGATCGAGATAAGATTTTATGGACCCTTGCGTGGGCTTAAGCTTGTAATAATTGGCGACTATGTGTTGTGTTCTTGATTTGGGACATCACTCAAAGTTATTGAGGTTGATGGTCATCATAACACTTTTCATTTATGCATTTTAGATTTCTCTATTTTGTATCTTGTGTTATGATTGATCATTATGTTGCATTTATGTGTTTTCGCCTATGACGGGGTGTGACGGAATGGTAATCAGAGCCAAGGTTATAGAGAACTAGGTGATTTGGCCTAGACTATAACCTAGGAACCTACATATAGTTGCATCATAGGATCTATGTGCGCGGTGTTCTGCTTATACGTGCTTATGTGGTTATATGGTATATAGTATTAGTTAAGTCATTCATTGAAATGTGTGAGCCTAATATTAAGTACAACTGGGAAAGGATCGGGTATAAATACGGTGGCCAACGTAATTATGAACGTATCACGACTCACGCATATTTAGTATTATCGTCCGCACAAATCGATGTTGACACCTTAGGACCGTAGTAGGCGTAGTATAGTATATTAAGTTACCCTATACGTGTTGACCGTCCCGCCTACCTAACGTTGCCCATGTTCTCCCTCGTGTAGATAATGCCGCCTACGATGACGACCTGAAGTGCTGGCCGACCTGCTACCGCATCACGAGTAGGGGGAACGGGTGGACGAGCTGGTAGTGGTGGTGTAAGACTAAAGGTCATTCTGGTGATCAGGGTAATGGTAGGGATGATGGTCCGGGTGGCCAAGTAGGTGGTCAGGGTAGTGAGGTGAATGGTGGTGTTGACGGAGTCCCTAATCATTGCACAGCAGTTGCAGAATTTACTCCCCATTATTGTAGCCTAAGTAGGTGACCAAGGTAGAGGTTAAGGAAGTGGTAGGAATCAAAACGGCAATGCCGTCATTGACAACATCCGGGGTAATGTTAGTAGGGGTTGTACCTATAAGGAATTCTTAGCTTGTAGCCTAAAGGAGTATGATGGCAAGGGAGGTGCTATAGTGTATACCTGTTGGATTGAGAAGATGGAGTTAGTTCATGATATGAGTGGAGAGTGAAGTACACTGCTGGTTCATTTGTTGGTAAGGCTCTCACGTGGTGGAATTTTGAGATTCATACACGAGGTCGAGAAGCCACTGTAGGTATGTCTTGGGAAGACTTTATGATTTTGACTAGAGAGGAATTTTGCCCTAGTAATGAGATGCAAAAGTTAGAAACTAAGTTGTGGAATCACGACATGGTCGGGGCTGGCCATGCTGCGTATACTGATAGGTTTCATGAGTTGGCTAGGTTAGTTCCTCACTTAGTAACCCTAGAAGGTAAAAAAATTAAGAGGTATGTGTATGGCCTTGATGCACAAATTCGAGGAATGGTGGCAGAAACGAAGCTAAAGACCATCCAAAATGTTGTGCAGTTAGCTGGCACATTGACTGATGAAAGGGAGGATAACAAGAGGACTAGAACTAGAAATGCTTTTGCTAAGACCGCAAACCCTGTTAGAGGAGGTTACACAGGTACGACACCCAAGTGTACCGCCTGTGGCTATCATCATTCACCTGAGACACCTTGTCGCAGGTGTTTCAACTGTAACCGCCTAGGACATTTTGCTAGGGATTATAGAGTGGTGCCTAGGAATGTGAATCCCATCAATGCTAGAAAGCCAGTTGTTAGGACTTGTTTCGAGTGTGGTAGTACCAATCATATCAAGTCATATTGTCCTATGATAAATCAGGCTCAGAGGCTAGGGGGAAACCAACAGAACCAAGTTGTGGCTATTAATGGGGGTCAGGGTCGTGGAAACCAAGGGAACCAAGCTAGGGGTAGGGCATTTATGTTGGGAACAGAGGAAGCTCGCCAGGACCCAAACATCGTGACGGGTACGTTTACTTTAAACAACCACTATGCCACCACCTTATTTGACTCTGGTGCCGACTATAGCTTTGTTTCCATTACTTTTATACCTCTGTTAGACATAGAGCCCAGTGATTTAGGTTTTAATTATGAGATTGAGATAGCTAGCGGGCAGCTAGTAGAGATTGATAAAGTTATTAGGGGGTGCAAACTAGAAATAGAAGGTCATATGTTTCACATGCATTTGGACAAGCATCAATTATGGAGTAGATATCATTATCTATCCCTATGAGAATTATCTAAACAGCTTCAGCTTCAGCATTTAGTTGATCATGTATGTCTTGTGAAACATTCTTATAGTTCTCCATGTACCCTTCTGTAGTTGTTTCTGAACTACCTTCTGCAACTAGAACAGTCTTCTCAGTCCATTTGAATTTGTAAGGTGGATTCTGGAGACAATAGTGGATGAGTTCATTGTCAGGTTTGGTGTCGATGTATCTCTTGATTATGAATTTCCATTGAACGTAATTACCAGGTGCTAACATTGGTGGACGGTCTTTACCACCTGCTTCCATGATGTCATTGTAAAGAGCATTTGATGTTTGAGTTTGCAAATTATTATTGGTATTTGACATTTTGATGTAGTTATGAATGGATATCGGATCTTAAGTATTATGAAGTGAATGAGATTGTGGTTTAATTAATGCAATTAACGTTCACGGGATTTTACAAATCTATGATTTAAACCGAGAAAAGACACAACTTTTACGGGATTTTACTAAATCAAGAGAAAACCGTGAGTGTATAATTGTTTTGAAGTTAAGGTTTAATGTTTAGAATTAAAATTCTTATAATTCCAAGTCTAAGAGTCTAAGTTTGTGATTCACGGAAATTTGTCTAAGTATATGAAATGGCAAACCACCACGAAGATGAACAAACCACCACGAAGTATCAAACCGCTGGCAATTTTGGTAAACCACTACGTAGAACAAACCACTGCGAAGTGAATAAACCACCACGAAGTGTCAAACCACTGGCAAAGTGAACAAACCACTGGCAAAAAGTTGAGACAAACTGCTTCAAATTAAAGACAAACCGCTGGCAACGCAATTTCAACAAACCGCTAGATAAATTGAAGACAAACCGCTGCCTATTCTAAACCGCTATGATTAAAAAAGACAAACTGCTGCCTAATTCTAGCAAACCGCTACCTTGGAAAAAATTGTGAGAGTTTCGTTTAGATTAACCAAGAAAAGTAGTAAACCGCTACTTAATATAAATACCAAACCGCTGGCTCACATGAAATGGTAAACCGCTGCCAGTGAACTAACAAACCGCTGCGGGAACATGCCAAACCGCTACCAAAATTTTGGGACCACTAGACTAAACCGCTGGCAGTACAAGTTTTGTTTTCTTACTCACTTGAGACTAACAAACAAAAAATGAGTACACACCTTGTTTAACCTCACTTTAAACCGTTTACAAACCACCACAAAGAACTTAAACTTGAAAAGTAAGCTATTTAACACTAAATAAGCTACGAAAACAAGGAATAAGCCACAAAATAAGATGTAATAAGCTACGAATTATAAGTTAAACCA